>CM032233.1:27560000-27690000 GCA_019009955.1 Riptortus pedestris
CCGTAAGAGAAAATACGATATTCAGTAAGTTCTTTATATATATATATATATATGTGTGTGTATATATATATATATATATATATATATATATATATATACACATACATACATACATACAAACAAACATATTTCTCAGTTAACGTTTTAGCGGTCTCAATTTTTGTCTGATCGTTACCAAACTCGATATTTAAGCGTTTATGTAAAAATAATGATTTAGTTCGTTAGCGGCTAAAATCAGACCAGTGGGATGGGGGGGGGGGAGTTTAGATGGGGAATTTCGAAAATTCGAAATATCTCTGTTGTTATTCATTTGTTCGAGAAAATGTATAGAACGAATATTGTTGCAAATTTAATGTACTATAAATATTGTTATATACGTGTTTTCTCTATCTTCATTAACTGAGATATAGTTTTTTTTTTTTATTTTTTTTAGATTTCTGCCTTGAGTAAACCGCCACTTTTAGTCCTCGCACTTTAAAAATAAGAGAATATATCATGAGACGTCTTATTCCAAGCATTGATACTACTAAATAATTCAACTGATCTTTATTATGTGAGATACATACAAATACGTTCTGATGATCCCCCACTTTACTTCTTGGATTACTAAAATAACTCTGAACACTAAAACAGTGATTGAGACAAAAATAATTCTGGTTCATTATAAATTACAGTAATAGACATAGTAAATTGTTTTCAATAAAATTAATATGTAGCGGCGACTCACGTACTCGTAAGTGAGTTGTTCTCTAAAAAGAAGATAACCTCGCGGTATAAAAATAATGCGAGATGTTTTTAAAATATAGTTAGTAAAAAAATGGTTAATCAGAATTGCGAGTTAAAAATTCATATTGCGAGTGCGAAAGAATTATCTGGTGTTCCGTGCTAGCTGCAGCTGATTTATGTTGTGTTAGATGCGACTGTATTATGTGGGGGTTGGAAATATCATTGTAAATATTATAATAGACATTTATGTTGACCCCTGTAAATATCCCCACTCAAGAAGATTTTATTGTGATATAGTTTTTAATATATAAGTTAAAACTGAACAAGGCTATTTATTTTTCCCTCAGTCCACGAAATTTGTGACCCCGACTTGATCTGAGTAGTTCGAAAAATATATTATATTCAGATATATTTCAGTAATTGTTTTTCTTTCCGGTCAAGAATATTTCTATCTATCTATTCAGCTCCGAAAGGTTGGCTGACCGGTTTGTTTACAAGACGCCTTCCTTTGTGGAGATATTAAAATCTAAATTGACCTTTTGTTTGACTGTTTTCTGAATCAAGCGATTTTCTCATCAACCTATTATTACACTAAAGTTTTCATGTTTAGCTCATGAAGCGGCAATTTTTGTTACTAATGGCCCTTGTTCTTACTAATGGAGAAATCGAAAATAGATTTTTAGATGGCCTCATCTGTGTGTCTTACCAACTTGTTTAAAATCTACACTGAGCCCTACGTGACTTACTTCCTCCCTTGAAATTATTTTACCAGCCGCGTGAAGTATTCATATTGATCAAATTCGACTTAATTAAATCAATCTTATCGAAAAGTGCAATAAATATTTAATATACTCATTCGATTTTTTACATGCTGATAAAACTGTATTAGTGCTTCTCTAAATATGTGATTTTCTTAAAAATTCAAAATCAGAATAAAAAAAAGCAATAATAACCATGGAGTCTAACGATTGTGAGCGTCACGTCTGTTAGGTAATCAAGAAGAAGCTTCAGAGGTAACAATATTTTTATGTAAGCCTGTGTCAATATTATTTTTCTAGAAAATAAATTCTCTTATTCGTGTCCTTGATTCTTGCATCATAAAGCAGGAATTCACCTTCTAATCAAACATAAAAAAGACTTGTTTATTTCCGCACTAATCGTTGGATGCTGATGTACTTCACGATTAGATATATAGTGTTTGTTACTTCTCTCTTCGAGTATTTTTCCGCACGATTGATAATTCTTATGGAACACCAGGTACTCATAATTAAGATCTACCCCAGTACCCCGCACTATTGTGAATTTTTTCCTACCAATTAACATTAAGTCTAACAAATTCTTTAAGGTCAGCGTCTTTTAATCACCTGTTTGGTTTTATGTTAGAAAGCCATATCATATCATGTTTGTGGGACACAGATAAATCTTACACGAAGGATGAAAACGCTATTATGTTAAATTATGTTATAATAGTCAAAAGCAATATTTTTTCAAAATTAAAAGCAGTAAATTCTGAAGTAGCAGGCGATGTTTGTGGATTTTATTATAATTGTATAAGTGTTTTAGAGACCAGAGGTGGGAAAAACCAACGTTACTTTATTAAACTAACAATAATTTATTCTAACTAAATATAAAATAACATATTATTTTTAGTATTAGTTTAATTTTAGAATTATATTAAAAATTATCATTCTCAAAAAGCTGAATTGAATCATAATATTCATTCTCTTGGGGTATTCTCTTAATAAATAGTTGTTTTTAGTTCTAGTTTCAGTATTTAAAAGGCAATTAGCTTAGCTTACCTAAAAGCAAACTTTGATTTATAATTACAGTTTAGTTTTAGCTATTATTTTATTTATTAGTTTTCTTTAAAGCCTGAAGGGGCCACCACACGTTTTCCTTGTACTCATATTAAATTAAATAAACAAAATTTTTGGCAGCACTTCGTTTAAAATTATTTCATTTGAAAGTGATATGCGATATTTCCGTTCAAATGTCGGAGCAAAAAACGTCGTAAAACAAAATTTATAGATATTTTGTATGGTTAACAAAAAAGGTCATATGCAACTTTGTTGTATTTCTAATAGTTAAGGGGAAATTTGCAATTACTTGTATACGCTCCCTTTCCCCCTTCCCCTCCCTAGTCGATTTCAATCAAAATGAGATGTACAACCGTACTAAATATAAAATTTCGATATCCTATGGCAAGTCGTTTTTGAGTTATGCAAGATACATACATTCCTACAGTCGTCAAAATCGTTTCAGGGGTATGAAAACCGAAAAGTTTTAAGATTACAATACTTACTTCGTACAGGAAGTAAAAATATTTTGCGTTTTCCTCTATTTACTTTACTAATTCACATTCTAATTGAAAACTAGGATTTTAAATATACAAACTATATATTTAAATTTTATTTACAACTAATAATGATACAAAGCAATAGAAAATGGGTTTCATAAGAGAATTTATAACAGACTATTTGCCTATTTAAACAATATATAAACAAATGAATAAAATTTAATCAAAAGGTATATGTTTTAACAAAACAAAAGGAAGACAATTTGAAATATAAATTCATTACTATTAGTGAAATGAATTCAAATAGAATTATTCCAACCCTCTGTTTTCGAAATTGTTGTCCAAAAGCTCGTTGGTTTTGGAACTAATCTAAAGGTTTAGTTCGCTTTTTAATCAACTCTCAATGATTTAGTTTTAGTTTCAGATGTAGCCCAATTAATATACTTTCATTAATTTAATATTAATTTTAGTTCGTTGTTAGTTTATTCTGCTAGTTAATTTAGTTTTAATATTACGTTTGGTTTATAACGTCTGAGGAAATAAAATAAATAGTTTAAAAATAAACTCTAATGAAAGTGTCGGTCATGTCGATACTTGACCTTTGAGATGATTTTAGCTTAATTTGATTAATAGTTCAGTGGGAACCTCAGGTTTCTCTATGAAGAACTCATCCAGGCTGCCTAATTACCCACATTAGATCTTGGAATAGCCTGGTAAGTCCCTTTCTTGAGGTTAGAAATAAACTGTATGCCTAGAACATAATCTTCTTCTGATGAGTATCGACTAACGACGCCATTTAAGATGAAACATCTTGTCGGAAACCCTTGGTCACTGGATAGTCTGCACATAACATTGTGGCAAACAATTTATTTCTCATCACCAGTTATTTGAAAGTAAACAATTTCCCTCGCGTTTAATGGTCATACATGGAGATGTTTACTAGCGGCCATAAAATGTACTTCTCCGAGCTACTATGTAACCTGACTGACAAGACTTACATGCACTTCTCACTCGCGCCACTTACCAGTTTTTAGCAGATTTCCCTTAAGGCAAATCAGCTATTGAGGTCGTACTCATGAGACGATTTTTCAAAATCAAATGAAATTTTTCTTTAAAGGTCCATCGATCCTACCAAGGAGATGACGAAATTGGGTCCGTTCCAAGCTTTATTGTTTAATCATTACCAAACTCGATATTTAGTCGTTTTATGTAAAAAGAAAGATCAAGTTCGTTAACGGCTGAAATCGAACCAGGGGGAGGGGGGGTTAGAGGGGGAGAATTTTGAAAATTCGAAATATCTCCGTTACTATCGGATGGAAAAAATGTATAGAATCAATCTTATAGCAAGTTAAATCTACTGTAAATATTTGTATATACATTTATTCCCTATCTTGAATATTAACCATGCTGTTTGCATTTTTCAGTTATCAGCCTTCAGCAAACCCTACTTCTAATCAAGTTACAGAAACAGTACTCCGTTAAGTAATAAACCACATCATTAGAAGCGCAAATACCAAATATTGTTTTCAAGAGACATTTATTATACGAGATACATGCAAATATGTCTGGTGACCCCCCCCCCCCTCCCCACCCTTCTTAAGTTTTTGACTACTTAAATTTGATTGATTGAGATCAAAATTATTCTGATTCATTATAAATTACAGTAGTAGATATAGTAAATAGTTTTCAACCGAAGTAATACGTTATATTCAGATATATTACAGGAATTGTTTTTCTTTCCGGTAAGAAGTTGGCAGACCTGTTTTTTTACATTTCAGATGCTTCCGTCGGGAGGTTTCTTATTATCGTTTGTATTTATTCACTTAATATTCACGGTGGTGTTGTGTTACTGGTATGTAGATTTATCTATTGTTATACTTCACGCAGGAAATCTGCTTAGTTCACGCAGCCCCTGCGTGACGGACTTTTTTTACTCGTGTGGTGCCATAATTTAGATTATTATTGTCTCCCTGACAGATAACTTTTGCCGTGGGTCCATCAACTTAACCGAATTAAATTTACCTATTCGTTCAGGGAAACACAAGTAATAGATTCGTAATAAATTAAAGCTTTAGTTTCTTATCGCCGCAATGCATATCCTTTCGACAGTTAAATGAGAAAAAATAACCGACAAGATTTATTCGTCACTTAAAAATGTTTTAACCATCTATTAAAATAACAATAAACAAGTGTGAAGAGTCATAACTTTTTTTATAACACTTGTATCATAAAAACTATTTTTGCACTCTAACTCTTTTTTTTTTTTTTTTCTCTACTAGCATTTGCTTTGCCGTGTACTCTCATGAAAAATAATTTCCCTTAATCCGAATATAACCTCCGTATTCTTCATCACCCATAAATTTAGAAGATCCCACCAATTTTCATCACTTTCCTGTAGTATTTTTGTTTGAAGTCATGAAAAGGACTTTTTTAGATGCATAATAAATAAAAAATAAAATAATAAATGTAAATAAAGTACGTCACGCAGGGGCTGCGTTAACTAAGCATAATTCCCACGTGCGTTGCGTATTTGCACTTATCTCAAAACGTCAATGATAACAATATTTGGTATTTAGACTTCAAATAAAGTGCTCCATAACATAATAGCATATTGTTAATATGAGATGACTAGGAGTGGGGGTTTACTGAAAGCCGAAAACTAACAAATGCAAATATCTCGGTTAATAATCAAGATAGTATAAATATGTACTGAACAACATTTATAGAACATTACATTTGCGATAAGATTGGTTCTATACGATATTTCGACCCGACGTATAATAACGGAGATATTAGGCATTCTCGAAATTCTCCCCCTCTAAACCTCTCTCCCTCTGGTCCAATTTCAGCCGTTAACGAAATTGATCTTTCTTTTTGTATACAACGATAATATATCACGTTTGGTAACGATAAGATAACAATTGCGGCCGCTAGAGCGGTAAGAGACACACACACACACATATATATATATATATATATATAAAATTTTGAACGGACCTCATTTTCGTCATCTCCTAGGTAGGATCGATGGACATTTGAAGAAAAATTTCGAAAATCGCGTCATGAGTACAACCTCAATAGCTGATTTCCCCAAGGGAAATTTGTTAAAAATAAAGTAGTATACGAAGAGATCCCATATTCGAACTCATTGTTGGATCTTTCCATGTGTTCATTCGTAACTGTTACAAGATTTTCAGTGAAGAAGTCCTGGGTCAAGTTGAAGAAATCCACTTTAAATGACACTAACAGCGATTCCTTGACTTGTGAAATATAAATAGGATTTAGCTACCTTGAGCAACGAAATGTCTTTCCGTTCTCCAATTCTCAAAAAAGAAAGAAATTTCTTATTCTTATCGTGTCTGGGCTTTATATTGTTTGTTATATATGAAAATAATCAACATCTCATTACCGCGGTTACCACTTAGCATACAATTTAAAAACTTGAGGTTCACCAGGGAAACTTCCCAAAAAATTATATATTAACCCTGAAAGTCTATTTAGCCTGTTTTGTCGTAGTTGATTCCTCTTCTTTATCCTTATACAATATATAATAAGAACCGAGGTGCGAATGTCTGATTGAAAGTCTAATAACAAGCATTATATTGAAAAGCACGCCATTATCTGACATTAAGCTGTTTAACACTCTCTTTAAGGACAAGGTCTCTTAATCACCGAAGTCGATTTACGTTTAAAAAAGCATCAATAATCGCATGCTTTGGGATGCTTGTGTATTCCAGATAAATCCTATAACTCAGGGGCTGCGTAAACTAAGCAGATTTCCCACGTGAAGTTTTACAATAGAGCCTACTAATAACAGTAGTATTAACGAGTCTCTAATCCAATTCACGAGAGACGAACAGTTACGGAAACGGCCGAACTAGCTTTCGGCGGAAGTCCTGACTTCTGCCGACCACACACAGAATACAAATGCAAATATCTCGGTTAATATTCGAGATAGCGAATAAATGTATGGAACAATATTTATAGTAAATTTAATTTACAATAAGATTGGTTCTATACACTTTCGATCCGATGCATAATAACGGATATATTTCGCATTTTCAAAAATCCCCCCTCTAAACCCCACCCCACTCACACTGGTCCGAACTAGATCTTTCATTTTACATAAAAAATTGCGACCGCTAGACCGTTAACAGACAATATATATATAATTTTGAACGGGCCTCATTTTCGTCATCTCCTGGGTAGGATCGATGGACACTTGAGGAGATTTTTCAAAACTCGCGTCATGAGTATGACCTCAATAGCTGATTTCCCTTTCTGGCGAAAACATGATATAAATTTCGTTGAAAAAAAATATATTGTTTTCAACGAAATTTATCTCTCGAATACAAAAGTATCCCATAGCATCCGATTATTGACGCCTTTTTAAACATAATTCGACTTCATTGCATTTGAAATTCTAATATCCGATTTGGTGAGACACGTGTTTCTCATAAACCTCGATAACAAATATATCATGTCTAATGACATCAACATTGAAGAGAGTAAGTAGTAAGATTTATATTCATAGAAAGTCTCTTGTCGGTCACACTCTAAAGAGTCAAAACTGCCCTTTCCTTCAATATATATGTAATAAACAATACTCTTTGTGAAACAAAAAATGAACTTGTTTTACAGAAATAGAATAACGCAATCATAAAACAACACACAAGAATATGCTTTAAACCCAAACCACAAACAAATATTCCAGGAATAAAACGCTTTAACGCACTGCCCGAATGTATTAAATCTATAAGAAAACATTCATTGTTTAAAAATAAATTAAAGAATTTCATGCCTGAAGGATGTATTTATACAAAGGACGAATACTATATAAATGTTCAATTTTTACATAAAACTAAAAAGTATTTGTCATAAAAATCAGTCAAAAATTATATATGATCAGGTACATTTTGTCTTTAAGGTGGAAACAAGTTTCTTACAGTTTTTAAAACATGTCATCCTTTTATCAATTTAAGACTAATAACAAAGCACGGCAATAATTGAAACTGCATGTTACATGTTTAGAGTGCTTTAATGTTAATATTGTTAAATAAATTAATTTGTTATATTAATTATTTAATTCGTAGATTTTATAAAATGTATTCATGGAATTGGAGCTGATTTCATAAAGAATGTGTTATAATAATTAAAATAAACTATTTAATAATATGTGAAGGAGTTAATTAACCTAATATTAGTAACTTCATTATACAAAACAAAAATATTTTACTATTATATTATGTTTTAAGATAAATTAGAAATTGATGTTGTACTCATGGCGCGATTTTCGAAAAAAGTTCTTAAAATGCCATCGATCCTACCCAGTAGACGGCGAAAATGAGGCCTGTTCAAAATTATATATATATATATATATATATATATATATATATATAATGTGTGTGAGTGTGTGTCTGTCACCAATCTGGTCGCAATTTTCATTTAATCGATACCAAACTCGATAAATAAGCGTTCCAGTAAAACTAAAGCTGAAGTACTTTAACGGTTGAAATCGGACCGGAGGGAGGGGGATAAAATAGAATATTAATATTAGCCGGTTCGAAAAATGATGTATAATCAAAGTTGTAAATGTTATATTTATAAATGTTTTTCTAAACACGTTTCTCTACCTTGAATATTAACTGAGATTTTTGCATTTCTTAATTTTCAGCCTTTAGTAGATGCCCACTTTAAGTGATTGCACTTTAAAAATAAGGGAATATATCACGGGACGTCATATCCCAAGCTTTAATGCCAGACATTGTTTTCAACATACACTCAACCGCAAAAAAAAAACCGGACACTTAGATTTAGTCTTATAATTTTGTTAAATACTTAATATTAATCTTTTTAATTAAAATAATTGGTTAATCTATAGGTTATTTAAACAAAATCTGCCAAAAGTGAATAATTTTTATTGATTATTTACACAAAAATACAAAATAAAAAAAAAGAAAAAGATAAATTAACACATTTAAAAAAAAAAAAATTATTCTTCATTTTTATTACAGTGAATGGTGGACTTCGCTAGCCCAAGCGTTTCGGCAATGTAACGTAAGCTCCGGCCTTCCATCTAAGTTTGAAAGACCCATTATTCTGGACCGAAATAAAAATAAAACATTAATTAAAGAAAATGCTTGGTTAATAATTAAAGATGTTTAAATGTGCGAAAAACTACTTACAGTTTAGAATAGATCAACTTCACGACAAATAAATCTAATCTGAGTTTTATCTAATTGTTTACTAATCCTGAAGGGATTAGTTCAATGAACTTAGACTCTAAATTCTCTGTAATAACTAGAATACCCACATAAAGAAAATAGCTGAAAATTAGCTTTTAATACGACAAATATGAAGTGTCCGGTTTTTTTGGCGGTTGAGTGTATCTTTACTAGATTAGATACATGGAAACACGTTATGATGACGTCGTCAATTAGGATTTTATTGACCGCCCACGTCTTCTCATCGGATTTTTTTTGTCTTATCAGCAGGAGGAAAATCTGCTTAATTCACGCAGCTCCTGCATGACGTACTTTTGTTAATCTTTAATGGAAATAAAATAAATGCTTTTCAAGTACATACAATACATTGCACTACTTTAGGTCGTGCGTGAGGCTTGACTGATGTTTAGTCTACAGAAAGCGGATTGAATGATTTGCGAGACAAGTGGAAGCTTGGTGGATGACATTGTTGATGGGAATGATGTTGGTTATAAATGGAAAGGCTGAGAGACCTGTGGGCGCCGAGAAAGTACGCCCAAACCGAGAAAGGCAGTAGGAGCAATATTCGATACTTTCCTTATCCAGTCCCCACCCTTAAACCTTTTACTCTCATGGTTTTAACTCTCAATGAAACAAATTAAAAAAAAAAAAAACTGCGGTTACTTCTTTTTATTCCACTCAAATATACATTGTTGTTGAGGCGTATTTTCATAGATAAACCATTCAGTGTTCATTACAAAAAGCCCGTCACGTTTGGGCTGCGTAAACTGAGCAAATTTTCCACGGACTGATATGACACTACTGATCTCAACTCACTACCATATGCTCTCTATTCCTTAATAAAAGTCCGTCACGCTGGGGCTGCGTGAACTAAGCAGATTTCCCACGAGAAGTTTTACAATAGAGAAATCTGTATACTGCTAACACTTAACGACACCGTGAAAAATAGACACGGTAATGAGAAATCTTTCACTTAATTTTAATAAGCTCCCAACGGAAACGCTTCTGAGTTTTAAACTCAAATTTTAGTAGTCCATGAACTAAAGAAGGGGGGGGGCTATCAACAGAACGTATTTGCACATATCTCACAAAGTAAAAGCAAACAGGAGTCTCAACCTATTTCACGAGAGCCGAACAGTTACGGAAACGACCGAACTAATCCAGAATCTTACAACCAAAATCGACTAGAGCCGATCTCGTCTCGTCCGTTATTCACACACACACTTAATAATAATGCAAATATCTCGGTTAATATTCAAGATAGAGAATAAATGTATAAATCAATACTTACAGGACATTTAATTTGCAATAAGATTGATTCTGTACACTTTTTCGAACCTACATGTAGTAACGGAGATATGCCGAATTTCCTTCGAACGAAGGAAGAATTTCTACAATATTTGCGTCAAGAATGTCATATTACCAATATTATTAAGGTAATCTAATTTGTTCTTCGGACTCATATATTTTGAGTTATTTATGTGTATAGTGCCGATATCTTGTTTTAAGCATTATGCACCCCCTGCCAGACTCCTATAAATACGATATTTATATTAAGCTATTATGTTATAACATATATCTTGTCTTATATGTGCGTTTGTTTGTTTTTACATATTTCTTACCATGGGAAGAATAGACAATAGTTATTTGTCACCCTATCAATAAAGATTTCAGCTCTGTAATCTGGTGCAAACTAAATATTCTTGCAACAATAGTGTGGGGCAGACCTTCAAGAGTCAATGTACAAATATACTTACACTTAGTTTTTTTTAGCAGATTTCCCTTAAAGGAAATCAGCTATTGAGGTCGTACTCATGACGCGATTTTCGAAAAATTTCTTCAAATGTCCATCGATCCTACCCAGGATATGACGAAAATGAAGTCCGTTCAAAATTATATAAAGATATATATATATATATATATATATATATATATATATATATATATATATATATATATATATATATATGTCTGTTAACGCTCTAGCGGTCGCAATGTTTGTTTGATCGTTACGAAACTCGATATTTAACCGTTTTATGTAATAAGACAGATCAAGTTCGTTAATGGCTGAAATCGGACTAGAGGGAGGGGGGTTTAGAGGGGGGATTTTCGAAAATTCAAAATATCTCCGTTATTATGCATGGGCTCGAAAAATCGTATTGAACCAATCTTATTGCAATTTAAATTTACTATAACTATTGTTATATACTTTTATTCACTATCTTGCATATTAATCGATATTTGCATTTTTATGAAGTCTGTGGTTGGGTATAGTTCGGATTAGGTCGGCCGTTTCCGTAATTACTCGGCTCAGGTGGAAGCTTCTTCTAATCTTACCTGTCGTTTCTAACCTTCCCTTATCTTCCTTACTTTGTGAGATTTATGCAAATAAATGAATAAATTCTGTACATCCGCCCTCCCCCTTCTTTAGTTCTTGGACTACTAAAATTTGAGTTATTAAAATATAAATTATTCTTACAATTCAGAAGCCGTTTCAGTTGGGAATTTATTTTAATTAACTGAAAGATTTCTCATTACCGTTTGTATTTAATCACGGTGGTGTTGTGTTACCAGTGTGCAGATTTCTTTGTTGTAAAACTTCACATGGGAAATCTGCTTAGTTTACGCAGCCCCTGCGTGTCGGACTTTTTTACTTCTTAACTATATTGATCATGAAAGAGTAGTGTAAAAATAAGAGTAAATGTGCAGCTTATATAATTTCAAACAGAACTATTTCTCATCCACAATATTGCATATTGAATTGAGTTAACATTTCTATTTCTAAAAAGTAATTGGTTTTAATATATTGTTTTTAATTCTTGTGCGTTGTATAATTTTGTTCCTTGTTCAAATTATTAAGCCCTAAAGTATCTCTAAGAGTGATTTAATTTTTTGAAAGTAATAATTACACTCTTGAAGGTAAAAAACATGTTCATAATTAATGTTATTAACATGGGGAAGTTTGTCATTGGTTGAATAACTTTCATGATGACATCCGCTTGAACATTGCAGGCAGTGGGTTATGGAACCGTTTTACAAAGATATGACAGCTTTTGAGGGATCTGTTCAAAGCACTTGGGGACGAAACCCCACTGAGAATAAAGTCGGATGACTGAGAGGAGCTGAGCCTACTGTAGCTAGAGCAGAAATGGAGTTTTCTTTTTTCTAGAGGCCTGGGGTATCTACTTCAATAGGATCTGGAACCAATCCGCCGAGATTGATTATCCCCTCAACTCTTAATCGCCCAACATTCTGAGTCGTGAGTCTCAAAACGGTGCACGGTTGCAGTGTACGAACTATAAAACTCGCCACAATAGGTTGGCTTGATCGCTCATAAAAACATTTTACAATGCCTAATATATTTTAAATAGTTTTAATAGTCATTTCCTGTATTACACTGGTCCCTTAAATGGATGATCTCGATTTACATGGTCGATATTTCGTTAATAGGATCGGCATTTTGGGTTAATAGCTTTACTATTGAGTGCTTGGTAGCTGGGCCCCTGTCTTGTCACGACTGTGAGACAGTTGAACAATTGTTTCAGTTTAGAAAGATGGAGTCTTTTGTACTTTAGGTACGCCAGTTACTTTTTCTAGTTACATGGTCATTTATTGCGATGACAGTTATTATTCTTCCATATGATCTATATATTACCTCCTAGGAGTTATTAAGTAATTAAGGTTATTCGAAAATTATACTTAGTAATCATGAATTTAATACAGCTCAGTGGTGTTCTTAAATCGGAAGAAACGGCATTTAAGGCACTCCAGAAATACGGAATATTACACGGGAGAAGGAAATGCAGAAGAGGACACTTAACCCTAGAATGGTAGTGAACGTAAAAATTACGTATGATCTGGTTTGAACTGTTATCAAAGGGCCGTTAACGACCCCACCACCACCACCCCTCAGCTATGAGCCCTCCAGACAGTTCGGCCTTCACCTCCGCTAAGTGCAGCTAAGTAAACCTTCCCACTCATCCAATACTATTTTTTGAAATAAAAACGACACGTAATATTTACGTATCAATACTATTAACCGCAACTTTTTGCCATGTAAAATTTACGTATCGCTACTAATAACCGGTTTTTATGCCATAACTTAGTTAATATTATTCTCAATTTATTTTCTTCCAATTTATTTTTATATTCTAATTTATTTTCTCTTAATGTTTTTAACTTTTATTTTTGAATATAAAAAAGACCAAGATGTATAGAAATAATATAAATAATCTGTTTATAGTTTCGGAAAAATGGAGAAAAAATATTCAATGGATGAAGAAATCAGAAATTTGTTGAAAGAACTCTCCGATGAGTCAGATGGGGAAAATGACAATTATGAAATAGATGGATATGGATACGACAGCGATGATGATCCGGAGTATTCTCCAAAAGATGAGGAAGTTGAGCCTTCGGAAATGATAGCAACATAGAGTGGGCTAGATAGCGATGAGAGTGAGAAAATTTTAGAAGACATCAAGGCAAGAGAAGAAACATAGAGGCAAAAAAAAACCTAAAACCTCTCAACCACACAATATTGACAGATCAGTCACAATAAATGTAGAAGGTGGGGTTGTGCTTGATAAGAATGGATATGAATGGAGCACACAACCTCCGGAACGTGTTTCGAACAAAGCGCCTGAAAGGAATGCCGTGCACATTATTAGATATTAAAGTAGATATAAGTTAAAGATAAGTGTATCTTTTAATAAAATAAAAAAATAGTCACAAACATTAACAAATTTTGATTAATTTCACCAATTACCAGTTGCACACGTAAAATTTACGTATCAGTACCATTAAGTGGGAAATAATATCACTACCGTTCTAGGGTTAATGAACGTATATTATTAAGACTTTATTCAGACCCAATTACAGGAGTCCATACCCAGAGAATAGAGTCGCTTTGGGCCAGCGTCAATAGAAGGAATAAGATTGAATGTGGGGCTAGGAGACGTCACCTTGACTCTTATTTGTGTGAATTTGTTTAAAGAAGACATTATGAGGAAGACTTATTATTATGTATACTAAAATCTATTAAATGTTATTGGCCACCCAAATGAAATATTGTTATCCATCCTTCAATACAACTAGAAGTTGAATTTTTTTCTCAAATAAACAACGATGATAACTACATAGTATTAAAATAAATCACTGATCTTCATCAAAAGTAACTGGCATGCCTAAAGTAGAAAAGACCCGAAAGATGAAACATTGATCTCCCGGCCAATCAATAACGCTACAGTTGTAACGTTCTCTGATATTGAGTCACTAGTAGTGTCAACTAATCATTCCTTTTTTTGATTTCTTTATTTCCCGTCGTGACATAATTATGGAATTAAAATTGAGGAAAATTAGTAATAAAGAAATTATAAACTATTTTAATATACATATATTAATTAGCTGTTTATTTATTTTACGAGCTTTAGATTTTGTATGAGGTACTAGGGCTGTCAACGCTACGGTGTCAAATCGAATATAATAACAATTAGAAGTTGTTCCGATCAAATATGAATCCTTCCTAGTATTCCTAGTATGTTTTGACGCCAATAAAACCAAAATGAATATATAGCTTTAACACAGTAGTTTCATATTTAGTTCATAGTTTTTTGGTGATGCCTAATTATCCACTATGTGCTACATTCCTTGTAGAACCATCAACCATTTTGTGGGGCCAGCAGCTAGGATTCTTTTACAGTATCCACCTAGCTTCCGCAAGTTCTACTTTTGGCCATATAGCCCCCCCCCCCTTAACTAACCTGTTCACAATATGTTTTTGTGGTACTTGGGAATAATAAAGATACGATCAGAAAAATTCATCATTTAAATTTCTAAAAAAGAACTATAAAAGCAAAATTGACAAATTTATGTTTAGACTTAAGTAAATACTAACAAAATGCATTAAAGCTTATGGGACTCAATGTCCTTGCCTTTGATCTATGTACTGTTTTTTTTTTGTATAAATCTCATGTCATTTGCTTCTAAAACAATTGAAGAGTTAGCCATTGTAGCGTAATTCAATTGTTGGAAGTTTAAGATTCGAAATATCTTTTATATTTCTAAAATACATTTTAAACACATTTGTTTTCCTTTTTTACACATTCTATTTAAATCCAACGAAAATTCTAATAATGCACAAAATAAATTCAGTGTCAGTTGGCTGGATAGGTCACAAGAATTATTACTATTTTTGTTTCATTATTTAATCCTCTTAGTTATTTTAATGGAATTGTATGGAAAAATTCGATCCTACCTAGTAGATGACGAATATGGGGTCCGTTCAAAATTTTATATATATATATCTTTTACCGCTCTAGCGGACGCTTTTTTTTTGTCTTATGGTTACCAAACTTGATATATAATCGTTCTAAGTAGAAGAAAGATCAAGTTCGTGAACGGCTGAAACTGGACCGAGGGGGGATATACAGGGGGAGAATTTTGTCAATTTGAAATATCTTTGTTATTATTCACATTTGAAAATTGTATAGAATGTATCTTATTGAAAATGTAATGTTATATAAATGTTGTTTTATCTATTTATTCTCTAACTTCAAAATTAACTGATATATTTGCATTTTTTAGTTGCCGGCCTTCAGTAAACCCCCACCCCTACTCAAGTCACATAAAGATTACTCTGTTACATAATGAAACACTTTATTTGAAACTTAAATACCAAATGTTGTTTTCATTGAATTTTTACTTTTTAAGATAAATGCAAATTCGTATCGTACATGGGAAATCTGCTAAGTTAACGCAGCTCCTCCGTGATGGACGTTTTTTCTTAGCAACGGCGTTATCAGTTTTGGTACTCTTTTTATCATAAGTTTTGAATCTATTCTATGGAATACTTTTTAACAGGATTCCATTCCTAGTAAATAAAAATAAACAGTAAAATACCATTTGTAAAGATTCAAGTTGTGAATATGATAATGTATGCAAAATTCATTCAGAATCATTTATTCAACATGTCGAAACTACATTTTCTTGCAACCACATCCTTCTCCACTTGACCGTCTCACCATACGATTACAGCACCTTAAAACTAGAACTTGGTAGACGTAGAGTGGCGGGTTCGATTTCCGCCTTGGGCAGTAGAAATTTATTTAGTAACGAACTCCTCGAGCCCACCCCGGCTAGAAAAGGGTGGTAACCTGTAGATAACCCGTTCCGATTATCCTAGAAGCATAAAGTGGACGTAAATAATAATAAACAAAACTAGAACTAAAACAAATCTGGATTGCGATGGGGGTGAATAAATAGGATATTAATTATTTATTGTTTCAGAGAAAAGGTGCTAACATTGCAGTGTTAACAAGTTTCGAGGTCTGGACGGATGAAAAATTAAAGATATTTACCTTATTTTGCGATCCTTTATATTTTTAGAGAATGTGGAGTGTAATACTTAGCAACTAAGGACTCCATGAACGGTACCATCACAAATAAAACCTACTTTACAGGAAGGTTCAACGTAATGGCGACCGTTATTTCCTCTTTACATAGAGTGACAACATCAATCCTGGCTTACGTCCACTTCGTAACGGCACGGCTTTCCTGTGCCATACGCTCCAGTCATGACGTGCCTTTATTTTTGCATCAGAGTCCTAAGGCCAGTTCAATGCAGCTCCGTTCCCTGTCAATGTTTTCTGTTTGACGTAGCAACCCACATCTGCCATTTGATTATCACGCCTATTTGGATCCCGATATTATTTAAAGTGCTTACAAAAGTAAGAATCAGAAACGCTTTTTAGCAGATGTCCCTTAAGGGAAATCAGCTATTGAGGTTGTACTCATGACGGAATTTTCGAAATTTTTCTTCAAATGTCCATCGATCCTACCCAGGAGATGACGAAAATGAGGTCCGTTCAAAATTATATATATATATATATATATATATATATATATATATATATATATATATATATATATATATTTGTCTCTTAACGCTCTAGCGGTCGCAATGTTTGTTTGATCGTTACGAAACTCGATATTTAACCGTTTTATGTAATAAGACAGATCAAGTTCGTTAATGGCTGAAATCGGACAAGAGAGAGGGGGGGTTTAGAGGGGGGATTTTCGAAAATTCAAAATATCTCCGTTAGTATGTGGATCGAAAAATTGCATAGAACTAATCTTATTGCAAATTAAATCTACTATAAATATTGTTATATACATTTATTCTTTATCTTGAATATTAACCGAGATATTTGCATTTTTATGAGGTCTGTGGTCGAGTATAGTTCGGATTACGTCGGCCATCTTCGTCATTTCTGGGCTCAGGCGGAAGCTTCTTCTAACCTGTCGTTTTTAACCTTACTTTACCTTCCTTACTTTGTGATATTTCTGCAAATACGTTCTGTTAATCCGCCCCCCCCTTCTTTAGTTCTTGGACTACTAAAATTTGAGTTATTAAAATATAAATTATTCTTACAATTCAAAAGCCGTTTCAGTTGGGAATTTATTTTAATTAACTGAAAGATTTCTCATTATCTAATCACGGTGGTATTGTGCTACCAGTATGCAGATTTCTCTATTGTAAAACTTCACGTGGGAAATCTGCTTAGTTTACGCAGCCCCTGCGTGACGGACTTTTTTGTTTTTTGGCGGAGCCAATCTACGGGAATCAGTTTGGACAATACGAGAAGATGGATAAAAACGCACACCGCCATTTAATTAATTTAAATTTTGAAATTTAATATTATTATATTATCCAGAAGTGGATAACTTTTCTTAAAAAAATTAATTTTAAAGTACATACCTTGATTTGAAGCACTCTGTGAGCCTTTTTCATTATAATATTCTCTGGGCCACGATTGTCACATTCACTTTTAGCAGAAGCTTGCTTTTTTAAACTGATCATAAGTCGAAACCAAACGTGCATTATAAACCTTTTGGCTGGTCGGAAGTCGAAAAATAACTGTAATATTTTATCCAAAGTCGCTGAATAAACTCTGAGAAAATATACAAGGGCATAGGATTGGGAATTAAATTCAAAATGATTGGAGGGAAGGAGTACTCAGCAGACTTTGAAATATTTTCCAACAAATTAAATGAGCTAGCCATGTACAATCAATGATTTGTACGTAGCATAAGTAATTAACTTGGTCCCATTTAGTGTATATGATTGGGTAACTTGAAATGAATGGTAGAACACCCATATAAGAACAGATGTATAAATGGTTAACTAGAGCTAACTACATTTCAGTGAGCGTGAATACTTGATCAGCTTCTTTTAAACAGTTGTGCCCTGATTGAATTAATTGCACCTATTTGATTTATTCGACTTAACTATTTATGGTTTGCGAAAGTGAAGATGGATAAAAACACACATCGCCATAACTTCATCAATAGTTACAATCTGGCTTAGCCACTTATACACAGAAAGAAAACAGCACCCTGCTTCTCTTAAGCCACTTAACTCATTATGGCAAATATTCGACTTAACCACTTATTCACTGGGGTTACAGATATACAGTTTTGAATGGACCTCAATTTCGTCATATACTAGGTAGAATCGATTGACATTTGAAGCAAAATTTCGAAAATTCCGTCATGAGTACAACCTCTTATAGCTGATTCCCCTTAAGGGAAATCTGCTAAAATCCAAATATCTCGAAAATCGAATTTTCGAAAATCCCTCCTCTTACCCCTCTCCCACTGGTCCGATTTCAGCCATTATCGATCTTGATCTTCCTTTTTACATAAAACGATTAAATATAGAGTTTAGTAACGATCGACCAAACATTGCGACCGATAGAGCGTTAACAGACAAATATATATATATATATATATATATATATATGTCTGTTAACGCTCTATCGGTCGCAATTTTTGTTCGATCGTTAAGTATATATATATATATATATATATATATATATATATATATATATATATATATATAATTTTGAATGGACCTCATTTTTGTCATCTCCTGGATAGGATCGATGGACATTTGAGGAAATTTTTCAAAAATCGCGTCTTGAGTACGACCTCAATAGCTGATTTCCCTTAAGGGAAATCTGCTAAAATTTTGTTATTTGAAAATGTAATATTAGTTTGGTGCGTTTATGTTCACATGGCCACTATTGAAAAAATAAAGTATTCATATTATTGTTATTTATTAACGCCTGTGCTACTAAGGCTAATTGATTTCTTCGTGTAATTATACAGTGTTTTGAATAATCATGAGCTCTTTTATTTCCTGGCTATAAATCTTAATAGGTCACCATTCCTCAAGGCACCTCTGGTGACATGCAACGTCTTAAATGGTAGAGAAATCGACCGTAGTGGAAGGTGATATTCTGAAACCTCATCCAGTTTCTATATGTCTGTACCAAGGTAACATATTGATAGAAAGCATGTAACTTGAGAAATATCGTCTTGAAGATCGGGGTTATTTTAAGATTTGTTTAGAAATAACTTCCTATATTCTTTTGCATTAGAAGAACTAACTAATTACGATTATATATACTAGGAAGTTTAAATTAAATTCTTCATAAAAAGACAATTCAGATGTGAAATACGTTTGAATTCATAGATATAGACTGGATTTTGACAAACACTAAGAGATACTTCTGGTTAGGAGAGAATTGGGAAAACCTCTCTTCTTGGCACTGCAAGCGTGTTAAGTAAATTGTTTAGTTTTTTCATATGAACTTCCACTGATCCTTGGATATAGTTCAATACATAATCCTCTAGAGCGCATTGTAAACTTAATTTGTGTTTCGTACAACTTTGCCGTTTTCCAATCTCTATCGAATGCCTTTCATTTTATCTAGTAAACCAAAACTATAGTTCAAATGTTAGTGATTCTATCTGATATCAAAGCTATTACATCTCGGGAAATCTATCATTGATTTTTTACATTTTTCTCGAAATGCTTCTATTTTCTTGGATACTGGAATAGTGGTTGGAATCTTCGTATTACTGTTTTCCCTTAAGATAAATCACCTATAGCGGTTGTATTTCCTAGCGTGTCATATCAGCAGGTGGAAAATCTGCTTAGGTTATTGCGGCGCTTGCTTGACAGACTTTTCTATTATGATATTAGGGTGATTGTCTTCTAAAAATTTTTAGATGTGATGATACAATTAGGATAAGATTTTAACCGAGATGTTAGTAAGTTTTAACAGATTTCTCAGACTTAAGGGAAATCAGCTATTGAGGCCGTACTCTTGACGCGATATTCAAAACTTTTCTTCAAATGTCCACCGCTAGAGCGTTAACAGACATATATATATATATATATATATATATATATATATATATAAATATATATATATTTGTCTGTTAACGCTCTACTGGTCATAATTTTTGTTTGATCGTTACCAAACTCGATATTTAAAGTTTTTATGTAAAAATAAAGATCAAGTTTGTGTATTGGTGAAATCGGGCCAGTGGGAGGGGAGGTTTAGGGGGGGATTTTCGAAAATTCGAAATATCTCCGTTACTATACGTCGGATCGAAAATTTGTATAGAACCAATCTTAATGAAAATTAAATGTACAATAAATATTGTTATATACATTTATTCTCTATCTTGAATATTAACTGAGATATTTGCATTTTATTAAGTGTGTTCGGATAACGGGCGAGATGAGATCGGCTGTTGTCGGGTCTATTCGTGAGTATCCACCGAAAGCTAGTTCGGCCGTTTCCGTAACTGCTCGACTCTCTTGAAACTGGTGTAGAGATTCGTTTCTACATCTGTTACTAGTATACAGATTTATCTATTGTAAAACTTCACATGGGAAATCTGCTTAGTTTACGCAGACCCTGCTTGACGGACTTTTCATTTCCTCAACCGCAAAACATTTCATGCCTAGCTTAAATTTAAATTTATTTTAAATTAGGCTCCTTTTTACAGGAAAAAAAGGAGATAGCAGAGGGCGGGTGGAAATCTGCTAAGGCTACGCAGCATCTGCGTGAGGGACTTTTTTATTATGATATTAGCCTGAGTGTCTTGTAGGTATAATTTCGAGATTTGATGATACTGTGAGTATAGGGCTGAAATGGGGGTGTTACAGGGGCTTTGTTAAGGTTTATCAACAGGTAAAATTCTTTTCGACCCGAGGCACGTTAATTATCTGAGGCTTGGAGAGGTGAGAGCTGGGTTTGTGGTTCAGAGCAATGTAGTATCTGTCTTCACTCTCTTGGGCGATTGTGCGTCGCTATTCTTCTACTCTGATGAGATATTTCGAAACTACTGGCTCGCCAGACGGAATAAGATATAGGCCGGTTATGGAGTGAGTGCGATTGTGTTGTATTAGAGGAGACAATGCCTTATCATAATAATCAGTTCGAAAAAACCAAACAAAAAGCCCTTCATTCAGAGGCTGAGCAAACTAAGCAGATTTCTCACGTGCTGGACATGCTACTGATCTGTCGCCATCTCTATTAGCAGATTTCCTTAAGGGAAATCAGCTATTGAGGTCGTACTCACGACGCGATTTTTGACAATTTTTCTCAAATGTCCATCGATCCCACCTAGGAGATGACGAAAATGAGGTCCGTTCAAAATTGTATATATATATATATATATATATATATATATATACACGAGTATATATATGGTATATATATATATATATATATATATATATATATATATATATGTATATGTATATGTATATGTATATGTATATGTATATGTATATAAAGATAAAGATATAGATTTCCATGATAATCCTTTTCCCTTTTGGAAATATTCACTTTAACGCGAAACTATGTATTTGCTTTCAGAAAAGCTTAAATTGACAATTTGTAATTTTTTTCTGTCCACAAATACTTACTTGGTACCTTGTTTATTTTTTATTGTTTTTAAATATATTTATGAATGCACACAAAAAATTTCATCAAAATTGATTCATAAATAAGAAAGTTATAAATTATTTTTGAATTCAAAACAAATTAATTTTACTGTTCCCTATCGATAAACAACACGAAAATCTCAATATTTTAGGATGCCATAAAATCCAAACTGTTAAAGATATATCAAAAATATTTTGTATGGCATTTCATTACAATGAATAGAACACGTAAAATAAGTTTCAACGAAATCTGAACTGATGGGTGTCAAAATTATTTTTTTGTGGTTGATTTGACATGGACCCCTCCGTTAATATAAGTCGGATCGAAAAATTTTATAGAACCAATCTTATTGCAAATTTAATGATCTATAAATATTGTTCGATACATATTTTCTTTGTCATGAATATTAAATGAGATATTTAGATTTTATAGTTTTCAGCCTTCAACAAACCCCCACTTCTACTCATGTTAAACTAACAATACTCGGTTATGTAATAAACCACATTATTCGAACCTTAAATAGCAGATATTGTTCTTAAGAGACCTTTATTATACGACAAACATGCAAATATGCTCTGGTGACCCCTTCCGCCCTCCTAAGTTTTTTGGAGTACTTAAATTTGATTGATTGAGATACAAATGATTCTGATTCATTATAAATTACAGTATTAGATATAGTAAATAGTTTTCAATCAAATTAATATGTTATATTCTGATATATTTCAGTAATTGTATTTCTTTCCGGTGAGAGTCGGGTTGGGAGATCTGTTTGTTTACATTTCATACGCTTCCCGATTTCTTATTCTTATTGTATTTATTTACTTAACATTCAAGGTGGTGTTGTGTTACCAGTATGTAGATTTATCTGTTATTAAACTTCACTAGGGAAATCTGCATAGTTTACGCAGCACCTGCGTGACGGATTTTTTTCCCTCTAAAAGAAGCCTATAAAAAAGGAATTGAAATTTAAGCTGGAGATGAGATGTTTAGTGAATCAGGTGCTCAAAATGAAAATCGCATTTGAAAGAGTGGGGAAAACTAAGAAATTACAAATATCTCGATTAATATTAAAGTTAGAGGAAAATGATATCCTAATAATAATAAAAAATAATATTTCAGGACAATTGAAAGGATCTTTAGGACCCAAAACAGCATTTCTTTGTTATCTTATTTCATAAATCAGACGTTTCGCGTTCTCAGAATGAGGGTTATAGAACCTGCCTGTTAAGAGAATTAGATAATATTTGGCAAATTACCACTGGGCAATGCTGATTGACTTTGGAGTTCTTATTCTGTGGAGATTTATTATATTATATTGACTGAGAGGAATATTTCTATAGAATAGCTAATGCCCAGGAGGGCGAAACGTCTGATTTATGAAATAATAGAATAAAGAAATTCTGTTTTGAGACCTTAAGATCCTTTCCTTTGTCCTGAAACACTTTAATTGGTCTCAGTAAGGATTAGATGCAATTGTAAAAATTGTAATATAATGAATTAATTTGTAGTAAATCAAGTAAATTCCTGAATACTCAATGAAGTGACAAGACATACAGGAAAGTGAGAATAAACCCTGCATATAATAATATAATGATAATATTTCAAGTATTTGATTTTACCCCTTGTCTACTGCCCACTTCTGCCTTATTGGATGAAAATCTAAAAACGTATTTAAGCTTGAAGTTAGACGTTTCTTGATATTGGGTAATTTCTTATGCCAAACGGGTAGAAGTGGTTTGCTGAAGTGTAAAATCTAAAAAATGCGAATATGTCAGTCAATATGAGAGATAGAGAAAACATGTACAGAGAGCAACAATTATAGTAAACTAAATTTACTCTGAGATTGACTATGTACACATTTTTTGATCCGATTCAAAGTTATCTAGACATTTAGAGTTTTGTATTTCCCCCTCTCCTCCTGGTCCGTTTATTCCCTGAAATACAAAAACTGTAAAAAATATTTAGTTTTTTGCATAGTTAATAGGTCCTGAAATAGTGCAGATACATGCATATCCCTAAAACAATGCCGCAGAAGTTAAAGGAACTAGTTTACCCTTGCGTAAGACAAACTGTTTCATAGCCTGTTGAATACATAAAGAAGTATTGGACAATATTTTTACAACGTGGTGGTTTTCTCAAGAGTTCGTTCGCCTCGTTGAAATAGCATTCTCCTGAATTAAAAAATGTCTAGTTCCGTATTCACTATTCGACTTTTTACAAAGAAGTCGAATTAGATTTGTTTCACTAGATAATTAACTAGTCTTTTTGGTAGAGAACTTGCCTGTTCGCGTTCTACATGTAATTCGTTTGATACATGTAAAAGTATGCCGATGGAAGGAAGATACCGGCAGCCCTAACTGTTCTGGAATGCAGCGGTTGGAAATGGAAAGGAGGGGAAAGTGCTTGAGTCGGAGAAAGGATTTAGAGAGGAAGTAGGCTTCTACGGTTCTCAACAAACTATTTAATTAAATTACACTAACTATTGTACGAGAGAAAAGGTCATTGGGTACTTTATAAATTCCACTATAAATTGAAACTATATCAATCCCATCACTCTAGACTAGAGCTATTTATTTACGAGGCAAGCCAGGTAGTGTTGGTGGGCTGATATAATCATTATTGACCTGAGTAAAACGGGGAAATTATGTAGTCGTTCAAAGAATTATCACCAGCCATTAATAACCATAGTTGTTGAGATGACAAAAACATTTGAGGTGGGTACCACATGATTCTCTTGTACTATTTAATAAAATATAAAAAGAATGTTTAGATATAAATATTACAATTTTGTCATTTGAAAGTGGTATACAATTGGCCGTTCCTATCCAGAGAAGAAAGTCCGTCACGCAGATGCTGCTTAAACTAAGCAGATTTCCTTCGTACTGGGATATGACAAGCTGATATTCTCTCAACATCTATACACTATTTCTCCATTAGAAATAAGCCCATGTAAGCAAGAATAAAATACTAGCTGCACATGAGATGATTAGTGTCTGAAGTATTTAAAGTGAAAATCGGATGAGTAGAAGTGGGATTTACAAAAATTTAAAACCAAAAAGATACAAATAACTTGGCTATTATTCGAGATAGATTTAACATGTTTAGATGAATATTTGTAGAAAATTAAAATATCAATATGACTGGTTATATAAAGTTGTTCAATACTCTGTATTTTCCCCTTTTATGGGAAACTATAGTTATATTATTTAATCACTAAAATCGACCATGTTGCAAGGGAGTTAGTCCAAAGAATAATTGAAAATTCAAATTTTTTCGGTTACTGTCAGTCATATCGAAATATTTTATATAACCAATGGCGTTGGAATTTTAATTTTTTTTACAATTATTGCACTTATATGTCTCTTCTGACTCGAATATTAACTGACTTTATTTGAATTTTTTTTCGTTTCAGCCATTTGTAACCAGCTATCATCCGGTTTTTAGTTTAAATACCTCAGTCACTAAACATCTCATGCTCATGTTTACAGTTCCTATTTACATATGCTTCCTACTTCGGGAGAAACTGAGAATAGACTGTGATATTATAAGATTGACATATTCTAGTGCGTAAGAAATCTGGTAAGCATACGTAGCAGACTTAAGGAGTTACGAGACGTACAGACCTTAGTCAAGATGGGTTAAGGCCAAACAAACGTTTTAACAGGTTTCCCGGTGGCGAAAATGAGGTCCGTTGAAAATTATATGTATATATATATATATATATATATATATATATATATATATATATATATATATATATATATATATCTATAGGAGGATAACAAGGTCAAAACACCTCCACTTCAGTGCTCTAGCGCAGGTCCTTATTGAGCCGACGTCTCCGGCTCTTGGAGATGGAGTCTCACCGATGTCGGCTCACTTGTAAAACTAATATATTTTATTTTATTTAGAATATTACAGCCTGCATTAAATGAATTTGGTAATGTGTGATATGTACAATACAATAGTCCCTCCATCACCCTTGACAGAAGCCACACCTGTTCACCACAATGAAAGGAGCAGCCTCTCCCTGCCTGGCTTTCTTAGATTAAGAAAATAGCCACTGCTACCATTTCACTTTACACTTATAAGAGATCTCTGGGCCATTGTCTCTTGAGGAGCCGCGGAGGGGAATATGGATAGTAGTATGGATGGTACTGGAAAGGGCTAGGACTTCTGGATTAGGATGATTGGACAGCCTGCTGTGCAATTTTCTGAATCTTAAGAGCAGGCTCAATTGGGGACCAGCTCTAGAGCACTGAAGATGAGTCGGTTCGCCCCAGAAGTATTCTGTACTTAATAAAAAAAGTATTAAGAGTGGAGGTGTTTTGACTTGTTAACCTTCCATTGATGTTGGACCTCCACCTTTCGGCCCAAATCCCGATATAGAAATATCTTCATTATCCAGAGTCACATCGAAAAATGTTATACATCAAATCTGTTAAACTATTGATGCTCTACAATTGATCTACACATTTTGTCTCAACTTAAATATTAAGCGAGCTATTAGTACTTTCTTGTTTTCAGCCTTCAATAAACCCCCTCTTCGACTCAGAAATAGAGAATATATGGCGAGATGACACCACTAGTGTCATTGCAGCAGGTGGGAAATCTGCTTAGTTTACGCAATCCCTGCGTGGCGGACTTTTGTTTATTTAATATAATAGGAGCAAAAGGAAGTTATGTGGAGACTATATTTGGTTTCTTTTTGAATAAGCTTCGAGTCCCGGCTTCGTGGTACAGTGGATGTTTTTAGTCTACTATGAGGATTTCCGTTCTGTGTAGGATGCAGGTTCCCCGGAGCATAAGTGGCTTTTGGCCAAACGCCAATTGCATTGTGGCAATACTGCCCTTGCCAGGAGAATGATCTAAATTTAGACATTTTTTTTTTGCTTATATAAAGGGCTAGTGGCTCCAGGGGACTTCCTCGTCAGCTCAAGCAACCTCTTTCAGTTGTTGAATCCATTGGAATATATCACCTAGAAGGTCATATATGTTAGTGCGTATGATGATCATTCTTTATTTTGTCTCAAGAATTTAGGTACTCTTTTTCGCGATCTAGCATATTCAAATACACTTTACTATTAATTATTATATAAATGTTATTGCCAATTTGTTATGGTGAATAAAATTGCTGTCCCTAATCTAATGGTCATTTATTTCCTCCGGCACGTTTAGTAATACTTAAAGCGTTTCACAAGATTCTAAAAATAGTATTTACCGAACTTAACACTAAACGAATACACTATATATATATATATATATATATATATATATATATATATATATAAAATTGTAACCTCTGTCTGTACATTAATTTTATTAGCGAAATTTCACGATAACTATTCGTTTCACATGTCATAGACACCATAACTGCATTTTGTTTCTTTCGTGTCTGTTTGTTTGTTACCTTTTCACGCATAAACGGCTGAACCGAATTTTATGAAACTTGGTATGTATATTACTACTGACCCAACTTAGACTCTAGGCTATGTTAATATTCTCTGAGGCAAACAGGAGTGGGGGTTATAAGGGAGGCCTGAAATTAGAAATAGCGATATTTCGTTTCCTATTGCATTTTCGGCAATTATGCACATAACAAACGTTGATTATTTTGTTATTTGGAGTAAATTTTGTTATATACACTTTTGTCGTATACCGAATTATAAACGAGATATATGCTAAAAATTATAGCGGGAGTCAACAATTTTGTTTGGCACAAAAGACTCAACCGAACTAATTAAAACACTCGGTATGTGTATTAGAACTAACGCCTTCCTTATATTAAGCCATACTAACATTTCTAGGGACGGGCAGGAGTGGGGCTTATAAAGGAGGCCTGAAACTAAAAATAGTGATATTCCGTTTCGTATTGGGGTTTCGGCAAATATGCACATAACAAAAGTTGTTTATTTTGTTATTAAGAGAAATTTGCTCAACAATTCTTTTCAATATTAACTACCAGGTACCTCACCTGAAAAAATTAATTCAAATGTATGTCAATATTTTGTCCTTAATAATTCAAATCTATGCATAATGCACAGGAAACGGGAAATATGACAATATGGAGGACAGTGAAGTCTTACATAAAAACTTAATTTTATTATTAACAAATCCACAGAAACGACGGGTATTTACCCTAAACACTGGGACGGGTAAATGTCAAAATATTGTGCAAAGTAAAGCCTTGCCAAAAAAATACCATCACCATTCAGCCTCAAATGAATTCCCGAGCGAAGCCGGGTATCTGAGCTAGTATATATATATATATATATATATATATATATATATATATAAACCCACCCACAGCCCCAGAAGACTGTACAAACGGCTTGAGATTGAATAATAAACTGTTGACTAACGGAGGTTTGTATTGATGGGACAGAGGGGTATGGAAATCTGTGTTCTTCATGCATTAAGCGGGTGCTGCCAGAGCATCATAGTCATTATTAGCAGATTTCTCTTAAGTGAAATCAGCTATTGAGGTCGTACTCATGACCACTCATCGAAACATTTCTTCAAATGCCCATCGATCCTACCCAGGAGATGACGAGAATGAGGTCCGTTCAAAATATGTGTATATATATATATATATATATATATATATATATATATATATATATATATATATATATATATATCGTAGTTTCTGTTTGATCGTTAATAAAGTCAATATTTAGTCGTTTTATGCAAAAAGAGAGATCAATTTCGTTAATTTCTGAAATCGTACAAGTGGGAGGAGGTTAAGAGGGAGGATTTTCGAAAATTCGAAATATCTCCGTTACTATACGTCGGACCGAAAACTTTTATAGAACCAATCTTCTTGCAAATGAAATTTAGTATAAATATTGTTGTATACATGTATTCTCTATCTTGAATATTAACCGAGATATTGGCATTTTTATTAAGCGTGTGCGGATAACGGGAGAGATGGGGTCTATTCGTGTATCCTAGATTTCTTTATTGTAAAACTTCACTTGGAAACCTGCTTAGTTTACGCAGCCCCTGTGTGACGGACTGTTTTTAGATGGGGTTGGGAAGAGGATGAATGGTGTTAATATAATTTCATTGAGTAGATAATAAACATAGATGAATAAGAGATTTAGCTAATTTATCAATATTGAAATAACATGAATTATAAATATTGATTGGTATTAGTACATTTAAACTTAGATAAATCAACGAATAAAATAAAGTAACGCAAATATAGGCAGAAATTAATCTGTACCAGATGCCATTCAAATTTGTATTATAACCGGTTGACTAGATCCTCTTATATTTAAAACTTCCTCGTGTTATCTATTATTTATGAATTAAAATGTATGTGCTTTCCGGTGGAAATATAAATATTGGACTGTCGTGTGAACTATATTACCTCTTTCTATTCTACTAATCCCGAAATTATACTCTCTTATTTCTCCAGAACTGACGTATTTAAATTGAGACTTCCGAGTAAACCACAAATTGTTGTTAGAGATAGGTAAGGTGTATATAATGAATGTTTAAATAAATAAAATAGAAATTAACTTCCTATAAAACCTTTTTCTCATTTCTGCTATCTCATTATTTTGTAATACCAGAGAAGTTAAGAATAGAAATTAAACATTTTCTATTTCATACTCTGAAGGGTATTTTTTTCTGTACCTATAGGGCACTAAATATTGATATGATGCGCTCCACCAAAAACTCAAATAAATCATTATAGTGGAGTTTTGGCTCTTATTATTCAAACATAACTGTAGTATAATCACTTCAATCTGCCAGAACCCAACTTTGAACATTTTAATACTCCCAAAACATGTCGTAATTCAATAATATTTGTACTTTTCAATTTTGCAATAAATCCTATGGTACCTGAGATATCTAGGAATTTGTGCTTTGACTTATAAGCAAATAAGTAATTTAAAAAAAACTGTGATATGGGCACCACATGACATCCTAGCACTCCTATTAAATTAAATAAACAAAATGTTTTGATGCACTTCATTTAAAATGATTTCCTTTGGAAGTAATGTAGGCTATCTCCGTTTCAATATATTGGATCAAAGAATGTCATAGAACATGATTTAGAGATCATAAAGAAAAAAAAAAGATAGATTCCATATATATTTTTTGTATCCCCAATTCTCGTCTTGTCCCCCTCAGTTAATTTTGATCAAAAGAAAAGGGCACAAATAGAATTTACTTCGATTCCAAATATAAACACATTTTAACATTCTGAAGCTAGCCATTTGAGCAGATTTTCCTTAGGGGAAATCAGCTTTTGAGGTCGTACTCATGACGCAATTTTCGAAATTTTTCTTCAAATGTCCATCGATCCTACCTAGTAGATGACGAAAATGAGGTCCGTTTAATATATATGTATATATATATATATCTGTCTGTTACCGCTCTAGCGGTCGCAAGTTTTGTTTGATCGTTACCAAACTCGACATTTAGTCGTTTTATGTAAAAGAAAAGATCAAGTTCGTTAAGGGCTGAAATCGGACCAGGGGGAGTGGGGTTTAGAGGGGGAGAATTTTGAAAATTCGAAATGTCTTCGTTTTTATAAGTCGGATCGTAAAGGTGTATGGAATGAATCTTATTCCAAATTAAATGTAATATAAATATTTTTATATACATTTATTCTCTATCTTGACTATTAACCGAGATATTTGCATTTTTCACCATTCAGTAAACCCCCACTTCTACTCGTGTTACATAAACAATACTCTGTCGTATAATAAACCACATTATTCCAAGCTTAAATATAAAATATTGTTTTCCCGAGACCTTTATTATACGAGATACATGCAATGACTATTAAATTTTGATTGATTGAGAAAGAATTATTCTGATTCATTATAAATTACAGTATAAGATATAGTATATAGTTTTCAATAAAATTAATGTTTTATTCTTATATGTTTCAGTTATTGTTTTTCTTTCCGGTGAGCCGTTGGCTGACGTGTTTGTTTATATTTCAGACGCTTCCCGTCTGGAGGTTTCTTATTATCGTTTGAATTTATTCACTTGATATTGACTGTGCTATTGTGTTACCAGTATGTAGATTTATCTATTGTTAAACTTCACGAGGGAAATCTGCTTAGTTTACGCAGCCCCTGCCTGACGGACGTTTTGAGTTATACATGATACAATGGTGCGTACACTAGGCCGAAAATAATCAACATGAGTTCAGGGAAGTTCAAAACTAATTATTCCATTGAAATCTACGTTATGAGTAAAAACTCAATAGTTGATTTACCTTAAGAAAAATTTGCTAAAAAGATGTTGGATGCCGTAGTTCAGTGAATCAGAATAAAATTGTAAAATTAATAGCCCCCTTGGTGCAAGGGGACATTGAATGGCATTATTTTATTTTAGCTTTTATGGTCGGGTGTCTACTAGAAGGACCCTAGTAGTCTCGCCATTGTGCCCGCCCGTCCGTCTACGTGAGGCTTTATATCTTTTTAACGAGCTGACGCAAATTCAAGATATTCGTCACGCGTTTCCACTTTGCAATTCATGATCGTTGCTAATGGTTACTTCTACAAAATTCGTCTTACTCGCTAATTGGAGAGGGCAAGTAGATTTTATTTGTTGAGGGCTCCCATATTAGCAGATTTCCCTATCAGCTATAGAGATTGTACTCATGACGTGATTTACGAAACATTTCTTCAAATGCCCATCGATCCTACCTAGGAATATCCCCAAAATGAGAACACTTGAAAATTGTATATATATTATTGGTAACTACTGTTACTTGTACACCTTAGAATTAAAATCAAGTTCGCTTACGGCCAGAATCAAACAAGCGAGGGAGTGGGGGGGGGGGAGGCTCCGTTATTATGAGTCGGATCGAAATTTGTATAGGAGCAATTTCATTGAAAATTTAATTTTCTATAAAAGTACATTTTTGCTATTTACTCTATTTGGAATAATAAGCGAGATATTTTTTTTAGTTTTCAGCATTATGCAAGCCCCCACTCCTACTCATCTCATATTAAAATTAAGCTGATAAATCATGAAACGTCTTACTCTTAGCTTGAATGTCAAATATGGTTTTCTCGGCCCCCGCCCTCTCACTTTATGAGATATATGCAAATTGCTTGACGTCATCAATTAAGATTTTACGTTCCTGATTCAAAAATGTTTATTTAATCAATACCGCACTCGATATTTAACCGTTTCCTGCTAAGCTGTTTTTATACCCGATTGGAAATCTTCTGTTTAGGACAGAAATTCCAAATTAACTCAAATTGGTCGATTGAAATTGCCATTTTTCTGTACCCATCTCCTAACTTTAGAGATAACTTTTTTTTAAATATCATATGAGCAGTATGGTTTTCCCCAAAATATTCGTTGCATTTTTTTTTAAATTTTAACTGATTTCCCTTTAGAGAAATCAACTATTGAGGTTGTTCTAATTACAAAATCTTAGATAAATTTCATCCGGACTAATTTGAACTTGTAGTAATACATGAAAGATTTTAATACAGAGTTTTTTAGCAATCGAAGTGAATAGATGAATAGTTATTTATTTATCAATCAGTTTTATTGTTAGCCGAGTCACAATGTAGCTTTAGTCACATTTACCTTGAGTCACAATGTAGTTTCTACCGTTTGCAGTTCTTGCTCTCTGCTCTTCTCCCCATATATAACTGCTCTGAAGAAGGGAACCAACGGTTGCCCGAAACTGTAAGCTAATAAAATTCTCTACAAGAAGAATTAAGAAAACTTTTTTAGTCGAAACCCTACTATCCTCTACTACTTAGTTATTTATTTATTTCACACAACACATTTTTGTCATTTGAAGGACTAGATTGGTGAAAATTTGAGGAAAGTTTTTACAAATTGAACAATGGACAACTGATTATGTTAAAATGATAGATAAACTCATAGTGCAAAGCTCCTTTTGAAAGTAGCCGAACAGTACTGAAATCACTGCAGTATCCTGCAGCGGTTCACATTAGTATGTGGACTAATTCGTGCGCGATCATTTCACGGAGTACAATTTTCATGAGTAAGACAACAATTTATTCTCGTTCTCTTGCCCCCTTTTTTAAAATTGCCCTATGGCTAGCTAAATTACGCTTGATAGGGGTATGAGATGACTTGGCGAAGCATAGCCCTGTGGCTGAGGGGCCCTGGATTGTAACGGCACACGGCCGGCCACTTCCCTCCCTCGGCCCCGGGCCCCGCGGGGGTCTCCTTCTCTCTCACCAACCACCCACAAAAACTAACATTCCCATAAACTGGGCCAATTTCGCTCAAAAGTCCTACAATCCGGGCTATACGTAACTTATGTTACAAAATAAGTGATAAAGAAATAATATTCGAGTTTATGCCATAAAAATATTAAAATTAAAAGCCCGTCACGCAGGGGCTGCGTAAAGTAAGCAGATTTCCCAAGTGAAGTTCTACAATAGATAAATATACATATTGGCAACACTTAACACCACCGAGAATATTAAGTGAATAAATACATACGGTAATGAGAAATCTTTCAGTCAATTTTAATAACTTCAATCTTTTGGAAATTTTTCCAAAACTCCACAAATATATTTTTATTGGATCTTAGAAGTGGTTGTGGAATCCATTTATCGCAGGAAATAAATTTGTTACAAAATTTGACTAATACGATATCTTTTTATTGGATAAAAGAATGGAAGAGGTTGTGGAATTCATTTACAACAGGGTACAAAATTTGTAGCGAAATTCCAGAAATATATTTTTATCCTGACAACCTCGTATTGTAGGTGTTATTCTCAGGAATATGAATTTGTTTAATTATCACAAATAAATAATTTAAAAGTATGAACGCTGGGGAGGTGCACCTATCTATTTCTGGTATTTATTAACTCTGGTCCGTTAATATATGATATACTTTACTGAACACACTATGTATCAATATGAATATACAGTTTACATTTGAGGCTTACAAAAGAGTATTTTTAATAGCGGTTATGACGTACCTAAAATAGCTGCTACCGTTGGGCTTTGTACCGCATCCAAGGAAAGGAACTTTTATTCATACATTGTTTGGAAGACAGAATACATTCAATGATTATGAATTATATGGTCCATTACGTTATAAAAAAAAACAAAAAAAAACTACATGCACAGGAGTCGGGAAATATAAAAATATTGAGGATAGTGAAGTCTCACATCACAAATAATTTTATTATTAACACATCTACAGCAACGCGGGGCATAAACCCTAAACACTGGGACGGGGAAATGTCCAAATATTGTGCAAAGTAAAGCCTTTCCAAAAAAATACCATTATCATTCAGCCTCTAATGAATTCCCAGGCGAAGCCGGGTAACTTAGCTAGTCCATTAATAATATGGTATACAATTTGTAGCAAAATTCAAAAATAACATTCTGATGTATAAGTTCTTAAAGCGTGATCCATTCATGCTTAAGAAAGAGGAGTAGAGTAGATAATGACAAGAGTAAGAAGTTTATGGAGTCTTCTTAGCTATTTTATGATCTGCCATGACAATTGTTCATTCGACGTTTAAATGATTTAGAATTACTGATGTCGTATATTTTTTGTTGCAAAACTAGAAGGCAGGTGGTGAATAAATGCCCTTCTCGGTTAACGTTATACATATGCTCATTATAATCGTCAAGATTGTGGAATAGTCGAAAAAAAAATACTAAGCTATATCCCAAAATTTGCAGTAATTTGTCTATGAGCATTCCTTTGCCCTGGAATGATTAAAAACAATGCATCTGTTAGCTAATTTGTGGGTTAGCAAATTATATATTTCAAGTAGACATGTACGAGCTTTAGGATTTTTTGCCACTGAGGTAAACGTGGGATAATATACATTATTAATTTTGAAATACGTTGTTTAAAATGATTACGAGAAAAGAAATAATAAATTAAAAACCTTCTTCGTTCTAGGGAATGGAAACAATAAAAAAATTTTTAAGAATGTTTAAGCTATGTTTAATCATTGCTTATCAATGGTTAAGCGAATTTTAATTTAATGTAATACCAGTATTTCTCTTGGCCATTATAGGAACGCAGTAGAACCGAAATTTTAAATTAATCAACCAATTTTGAAAAGAACATTGAGCTATGAGAATAAAAATATCATAGACACTTTTATCATGTCGATGTACATTAAGTTCTAAACACGATAACATTGGTATTTAAAAGACTTGGCTCCTTTGATCTACTTAGTCTAGAGTTTATTTCTTACAAAGACCATTGGACATTGAGTTGGCCCATTAATAATATTTCAGTATTTCCTCTTCATCTTTACGATAAAACTTCCATGTAAAAGCGAAGAGCAGTATAAATCGGTTTACCCAGAGTTAATTCCAAGCCAGCAGCAACAGTTTATGTGTCAATGGCCCCTACGTTGTGGAGTATAATGGTATTCAGGAGAACTAAGAATCCAGAGGTCTTGAATAGTAATGCATGAACTTCAGCAGTATGCAGTGTCAGTCACTGTACGGTACAATGTGGATGGTGAAAATTCCATTTAACTAGTATCTTGTTTCCTTCAAAACGGCTATCAATGGAACATAAATAGTTTTAATAATCATTTAAAACAATATTCGCGGAATGTATATCTCCTCCTGGTAAAACATTTCAATAGGCAATAGTCAATCGTGCGTGTGTTTCGTGTCAATCGTAAATTGAACATTATCAATTATTCCCATTTTAAACGAAAATTATTCTAAATTTCTTGTATCATATACTAAAATATGAGTATTTGTTAATAACGTGTTTTATTTTTTTTTCAGGTATATATCTTCAGTCAAATTTAACATTGGACGAGAGTAAGTAAAGAGTTCATATAGTTATATTTTTTAATAATTATTATATTAAACCTTGAACAATGTTACCGCCCAGTCTACATGAATATATTTATTTCAGAGTAGATGTATTTTATGTACGTCTAAAGATATATAAAATATGTTTCACGTATAATAATGTTATAAAAATTCATATTCCAAATATTGACCACGCTAACCCTTTAGCCTTCGATGAATCTCAATTAGCATTCGCTTGAAGTGGGAAATAAGAAAGATTCAAGTTACAAGTTTTAACATAATGTTAATTATCTCCTAAATAAAATGATTTGCGAAGAACCAAAATTATTAATGTTTGTAATTAAATTCACGTTGTATTCAAAAGATGGGATAAACCGTATTTATATACCAATATGCGTTCCATATAATGCGATCAGATGATCAAAAACCTTTCTAATTCTTCAAACAAACAAACATAATCAAACTGCAATAAAGTTTTAAAACATTCTGTCTCTATCATAATCTAATGCAGGCACGCTAATAAGCAAGATTCAAGAACTGGCTCAGATTACATTGATTACAGACCTGTGATTAAAAAAAAGTTCTGAGTAGGAATTATTAAAACAGTTATCGAATTTCTTTTAGGAAATATTAATCTTTACGAAAATTCATATCATAAAATTAAAAACAAATTTATGCAGACTATAAGTTGTCGCTCTATCTACCTACCGACAAATCTAAACAAGACAGTATTTGCGTCCAATGACATGCGGTTCACGATAATCGATCCTGAGAATTGCAACACGTATTTGAAGTGAGTGCATATCAATTGCATTAAAGAGTGTACTCCAGTCGCAACTTTCGGAAACAAAAACTAAGATCTAAAAGGTTAATACCTCATTCAAACCAAGAGAATAATGTGAGTAAGAATATATTAATATTCTAAAATATTCTGTGTTATTATTTCCCAGCAGGAAAGAAGCTATTCCAGTACATCCTCTTGGAACCAGTACATTATCCTTTCTGAACATTCTAGAAATGTACACTTCCCCAGTTCTTATACTTTTCACGACTACATCCTGAATTTCTTATAGCCGATTCAGTATGCTCCTTTTTTTGGAAATGGGAAGTGTCTATCAAATTAAAAATGTGTTATATTCAAAATGGCAACGTAAATTGAAAATGCATTCTTTTACATAACTACAGTTTTACGGGAATAGTAATAGTGAGAGATTATTCTTCGCTAATCTAATTTCGTCATTTGTTACTGGCAACTTCCTTCTCTTGAACGCTTTCTGAGAGAATTTTGATTCTTCAAAAAACAGTTACTTTTAAGGAAAACCATTACAATTTTTAATGCTGTCATTACTTAAAAAAGTAAAGAATTATATTGTCTATTCTTTTTCAAAATAAAAGAAAAACATCCTACCAAGCCTTTGTTGAAAAAATGTTTAGAATGTTGTTACATGTTACCAGGAGATCACTTAACATCAATGGTACATTCTAATATTAAATTTACTGAAGGGTCGATCAATCCATGAAGCCATCTGTAAAATATAACATTGATTACATTCAGAGAATGAACCTCACTAAAGGCCTTAAACAGTTTCTGCTGAATTTTGGTGTTATTACTGACCAGAGTCCACCTCCTTGTCTAAAATTTCACTTGCATGTCAGTGGGCCAAGTCTCAAGGGTAGATTAAAGTAATCTACATACTCATACTGATTAATGCTTATCATTAGTCAGCTTATCCTGGCTATAGACTAAGGAGGGATGATTATATAACAACCCTGGCCTTTAGTGGTATTTTCTCCACTCATGGATTTATTGCTGTGAATGGATTTTTCTTCATGATGCCTTTATTGTTGGAAGGTCTCATGCAGAAGGCAACGGGAGCCCTCCCCCACCACTTGTTTTTTCCCGGAAAATTCAGATTTACCGGCTCACGGGATCAATAACCTGGTAGTTAAGTAGATACTACTTACGAAAACCAGGCATCGCTGCTTCGTTATTCAAGTAGCTACTGAGTTCCCCACGATTTGATGGGGTCCAGGGAAAGCCCTTTCCCCGGTTCCCGAAACCCGGTAACCACACAGCTAACGATATCCAGGGTGCATTCTGTGTCCTTGAACCCGACACCACTTGTAGAGAAGTAAAGCGAACTCTGCACTGCACCGTAAAAAAAAAACTGCACCCCCAACTCCCTTGTCTATTAAAGCTTGGCAAAAACTCCAATGGCATTAGGATGATTTTGAAGAGAAGTTTCATTAGAAGAGCAAGTTGGATATGATGGATTAGTGGCGATCTAATTGATGCGGTAGTGGAATAGGAGCTGGGAGGTGTAGGAGCTGATGGCAGGGGCTAGGGCTCCTTCCTTCTTCCCCCAGCAGGGGTCACACTACATCCACACCCCCCCCCCCCTCAACTAGCACTCAAAGCCCTTCCCTGGAATTCACACTCCCCGTCTCCCTCCTTTACTAACACCTTACATCATTCTTTCTTCTCTCGTCTCTCTCTCTCTCTCTCTCTCTCTCTCTCTCTCTCTCTCTCTCCTCTCTCTCTCTGTCTCTCTCTCTCTCTGTCTCTCTCTTTCTCTCTGTCTCTCTCTCCTCTCTCTCTCTGTCTCTCTCTCTCTCTCTCTCTCTCTCTCTCTCTCTCTCTCTCTCTCTCTCTCTCTCTCTCTCTCTCACTCTCTCTCTCACTCACTCTCCCCTCTCTCTCTCTCTCACTCTCACACACACGCGCACACTTGGTTAGAGATGACTAAAATGAGGTCCGTTTAAATCTATATATAAGTGTTAACTCACCTCTCAATGTTTGTTTGTGTGATAGTGATCAAATTTGATATTTAAACGTTTTATGTCATACTAAAGATCAAGAAGTCAAAGTAGTTGAAGTCTGACCAGGGGAAATTTCTCAAGTCCAGCTTCACTTTTAATTGATGTTTGCTTCTAACTACAGGAGAAACAAAGAATAGATGGTGAGTTGGGTTAAAAAGCGTGTCATATTCATGCACGTGGGAAATCTGCTTAGTTTGCGCAATACGTGCGAGACGGACTTTTTAAATGTGTTGGTACGTCCAAACATTTAAAAATTCCACCCTATTGGAACTTCAATAGTCAGGAATTGTATTATTTATGCGTGAACTAAGAAAAAGTATTCCAATTATGTATTAACATATAGGTTAATCAACAAATAAATCAATGAAATGCCATATAAAGGCCCCTGAAATCGAATGATATGAATGACCACTCATACTGAATTTCGTGAAATTGAATTTGCCTCAACTTATAAACAATGTTTTTGGACAATGAATATCGGACGACCCAACATAGAGCTGAGTCAATTAGGTCTTCGTCTGAAACAATTTTGGACAGTTGAAGCTGTTTCTATTTATGGATAGAAATAAAAAAATAAGCCCTCATTTTCCTTCATTTTTTTGTTATTTGTTCGTGTTTTTTTGTTCGATTTGATTGTTTGTAATCCTTTAATGTAATTTGGTTATTTATTTGTAATTTTTACTGCTGTTACTATGAAGATATATTTAACGTTACCGTAATTTTATACGATCACAATTTGTAACATGACAGTGGTGGATTTTCTTTATTTAGCAATACCAGTACATATGACTTTAATTAATTTGATGTAGGCTTTTCTGGTTTTTATGTTCTTTAATTACGAAATAGTGTTTTTTTACGTTAATAGCCTTCCAGTTTTTCGTTCTTTCCATCATCTAATCTAATCCAAATTTACGAATGACGCCTCTATTTTAATGGCAAAGTTTTGACATAGGTATTGCCAAACTGATTTTGGGTAAATATACGAACGTTCAGAATTATAGTATTGGATATTCAAAGTTTTTTCAAGTGTCGGGGACTAATCGCTTAACACGAGCTAAAGTAGTAGTTATTGTGTACTTGAAGCTCTTAGAATAGGTCCCGTTTCCAGACATTACATTATCCTTGTTTGTCTGCTACTTTATGCCTTGTACAGAATATAATCCTGATCACTTCATCCATGCTGCTAAGCAGAAAATTTGCGTTACTATGATATTTTAAGATTTGGCCAACTGATCAACTAAATCGTTTGTACATTATAAACATGAAATATTCGGGGTCAATAATACAATTTTCACTACGAATATTTATGTTAAAACGGAGTAAATGAGTTCAAGTTTATGATTTACGAATTTGCAGCAGAACCAAGCCTACACAACTCTCACTATTTACTGACACTAAATATATTGTTTGTTAAATTTTAGATGGCAAATTTGCTTTTAAACCCATTTCCTAAGTCTCCAACCCCACACGCCAGCCTCCACCACTGAAGTCCTCCCATCATCCTCTTGAATAATGGTATCCTTTAGCTCATTGGTCATATTAAGTTCTTAGGATTTGGTTTGCTTATCTTAACTTAATGTATGAGTGGAATCCTTAATTGTTTTCATGTTTGTCCTTACCCTTACATACCAACATCCTCTCGGATTTTTTCTTTGCATGTTCATTATACTTTACTCTACTGATCTCAGGAAAAGTTTTAACTTTCATAAGATTATTTCTATTTTCAACCAAGACTACCTATATGGCCCAGCTGTCTTGCCCCTCCTTTTTTCTAAAAAAATCGTTTCAGATAGATAATTGAATATAAAATGAAATTATATGCTGAATGATGATTCCTAACACCTCATTTGTAAAACGTTTCATGGCATTGCTTCATAAGTTTAGTAATAATATGGTGTGTAATGACTTCTATAGCCATTAGTGACAAGTCGTTTGATTCTTAATACAACTTGAACTTATTTATTTAGCTTTTGTAATTCTTTGTGTAAGAGATAGCATTTTAAAGACTTTAATTATAGCTGAAAGTAATTAAAAATAGTTAAAAGAAGAGGCATGTAAACCTAATTTTTAATTACCGTTCCCTACCTCTATTATTTTAAATGCCCTATTCTTTTAAATGCCACGGAGTTGTTGGCTTCACCTTCAATGTGCTCTATCTGCGTTATACGACTCAGTTTATAATTGGCGCAATTACCGTTCTATGAATGTTATTATGTACCTTGGCCTCGTCATATTTTTTTTTTACGATTTTCGGAGCCATTTGTAGGGATGTATTAAACATCGTTTGCCCATACTGCAAACGACATTCGAGGCAGTACAGTTCTGCCCATTACCACTCTTTATGACTGAGAACCACTTTAAAGAAATGCAGCATTTACTGCGCTACTAATGCTCTCTAAATTGACATAATTGTAATACCACATTAGTCAAGAGAATGTATTTTACAGTTAACCCTCAACAATCATGGGCTTTCCTCATTCAATTCGATATACACAAATTCCTGCATGTTATTGGTTATGACCTTAGTCAAGTGAACGGATAGATAGTACAAGATATTCCTTATACAGCTAATCCACAGACTTGAACATAGCTCATTCAAACACGTTATTTACAAATACATCAAATCCCTGTTATTTCTTACAACCTTAGGCAAATGAACAAATAAATAGTACAGGATTTTCCTTATACAGCTTAAAATCGGGGACATTCATCATTCAAGATGTTACTTACAAAGATGCATCCGATCTTGGTTATTGCTCACAACCTAGGTTAAGTGAACGGGTATATAGCACAATATCTTCCTTGTTGACCAGTTGACCCTCAACATCAACGACCTTTGTTCATTCAGCACGATATACACAAATGCATACTTGTAATTGCTACCATCTTAATCAAGTGAAAAGATGAATAATAAATATTTTCCTTCTGAAGCTGCTCCTCAACTTCGGGGATATAGCTCATTCCATTCGAAGAACACAACTGCTTTGCTGTCGGTTAAGGACCTTAGTCAAATGAACTCATTTCACCTTAGTGTAAAGAACAAATTAATAGTACAAGATTTTTATCATAGTGTAGTTGGCTCTGAATATTCACCGACATTTGTTCATTCATTTTGACATTCACAAATGCATGCTTGTTATAGCTACCACCTTAGTCAGGTGAAAGGAGAGGTAGAACACGATTTTCCTTATAATGATGATCCTCAATGTAGACAAAGCTCATTCAATTTGATATTCCCAAATGCAAGCTGGTATTACCAATTTTGTCGAGTGAACGGATTTGAAGTACACTGATTTTAGCAGATTTCCCCTAAGGGAAATCAGCTATTGAGGTCGTACTCACGACGCAAATTTCGAAATTTTTCTTAAAATGTCCATCGATCCTACCCAGTAGATGACGAAAGTGAGGTCCGTTCAAAGCTATATAGTTGCCTGTTACCACTCTAGCGGTCACGATTTTTGTTTGATCGTTACCAAACTCGATATTTAGTCTTTTTATGTAAAAAGAAAGATCGTTAATGGCTGAAATCGGACCAGGAAAAGGGGGGATTTAGACGGAGAATTTTGAAAATTCGAAATATCTCCGTTACTACAAGTCGGATCGAAAAAATATATAAATAGGACGAATCTTATTGCAAATTAAATGTACTATAAATATTTTTATGTACATTTATTCCCTATTTTGAGTATTAACCAAGATATTTGCATTTTCCAGTTTTCAGCCTTCAGTAAACCCCCTACTTCTACTCGTGTTACGTAAACAATACTCTGTTATTTTTGGACTACTAAAATTTGATTGATTGAGATAAAATTGATTCTGATTCACTATAAATTACAGTACTAGACATAGTACATAGCTTCAAAAAAATTAATATGTTATATTCTGATATGTTTCAGTTATTGTTTTTCTTTCCGGTGAGTCGTTTTGCCAGACCCTTTTGATTACATTTGACACGCTTCCCACCGAGAGGGGAAAGATTTCCATTCGTGGTGGTGTTGTGTTAGCAGTATGTAGGTTTATCTATTATTAAACTTCCCGAGGGAAAACTGCTTAGTTTACGCAGTCCCTGCGTGACGGACTTTTAATTGTTATTTGTGCGTTATAAGATTTCTACTTAGAAAATTAGTTAGCCGTTTGTACTTTTATGCCGTTGAACCTTATTAAATAATGTACAAGACATTTCTAAGGTTTCTTAGCAGTAAGGGAGGTGGCTTCCTGGCCTCATTTTCCGGTTTCACCTATAGCTAGTTACTGCTAATGAGGGGCATAGAGAAAGTGTGAGTGTGTGGGAGAAAGAGAGCGATTGAGATGGGAAGAGGTGAATTGACCCAGAACTAACAAACATGGAGGAGGAAGGAGAGGAATCCCGTTGGCCAGTCTAAGCTAGAGGCTGAGGCAGATAGCCGACCTCCAAACCTCCGGCCACCGGCTACTCACTTCCCACCCACCACCCTACATTCCCTTTAAAAGTCCCTCACGTATGGGCTGCGTAAACTAAGCAGATTTCCTCCATGCTAGTGTGACACACTACTGATTTCATCTCACTACAGATTCTCTATTTCTTAATAAAAATACCCACAAGAAAAAAGCTGCGTAAACTAAGCAGATTTCCTCCGTGCTAGTGTGGCACACTACTGATTTCATCTCACTACTTATTTTGTATTTCTTAATAAAAAGCCCCACGAGCAGGGGCTGCGTAAACTAAGCAGATTTCCTCCCTGCTAGTGTGACACACTACTGATTTCATCTCACTACATATTCTCTATTTCTTAATAAAAAGCCCCACAGGGGCTGTGTTAACTAAGCAGATTTCCTCCGTGCTAGTGTGGCACACTACTGATTTCATCTCACTACTTATTTTGTATTTCTTAATAAAAAGCCCCACGAGCAGGGGCTGCGTAACTAAGCAGATTTCCTCCCTGCTAGTGTGGCACACTACTGATTTCATCTCACTACTTATTTTGTATTTCTTAATAAAAAGCCCCACGAGCAGGGGCTGCGTAACTAAGCAGATTTCCTCCGTGCTAGTGTGGCACACTACTGATTTAATCTCACTACTTATTTTGTATTTCTTAATAAAAAGCCCCACGAGCAGGGGCTGCGTAACTAAGCAGATTTCTCACCTGCGTAATATAATAGCTTAATTGTTAACGTGACATGAGTAGGGTTGGGGGGGGGGGGGGTGGTACTGAAGGCCAAAAAATAAAAATAAAAATGCAAATAGCTCTGTTAATAATTAAGATAGTGAAATTTGATTGATTTTCGAATCATTTCTTCCACATCATCACATGTCCTTCGAACCTACCCAGGAGATGAGGAAAATGAGTTCCGTTCCAAATGTATATATATATATATATATATATATATATATATATATATATATATATATATATTTGTCTGTTAACGCTCTAGTGGTCGCAATTTTGGTTTGATCGTTATCGAACTCGATATTTAATCGTTTTATGTAATAAAAGATCAAGTTCGGTAATGGCTGAAATCGGACCAGTGGGGGGGGGAGGGGTTAAAAGGGGAGGAGTTTCGAAAATTCGAAATATCTCCGTTACTAAACGTCGTATCGAAATGTTGTATAGAACCAATCTTATTGTAAATTAAAGTCACTATAAATATTGTTATATGCATTTATTCTCTATCTTGAATATTAACCGAGATATTTGCATTTGTATTAAGTGTGAGTGGATAACGGACGAGATGAGATCGGCTGATGTCGGCTCTAATCGTTAGCTTCCGCCGTAAGCTAGTTCGGCCGTTTCCGTAACTTTTCGGCTCTCGTGAAATTGGTTTAGAGACTCGTTACTACTAACTACTGTTACTAGTATGCAGATTTCTCTATTGTGAAACTTCACGTGGGAAGTCTGCTTAATTTACGCAGCTCCTGCGTGACGGTCTTTCTTTGTCATTTCCTGGATAGGATCGATGGACATTGGAAGAAATTGTTCTATAATCGTGTCATAAGTACCCCCTCAATAACCCTTTAGGGAAATCTGCGAAAACGTAGACTGCCTCTTGAAAGAATGGGTCCTGTGAGACTGGCCAATGAGAGGCTTAGTGGTTAGAAAATCTTGTGGCAGTGGAGCATCTGTAATTGCAGACGCATACCCTGGGAACTGCACGAAAAGGACAAGTACAACTGTGGTAACATTGGCCCAGGCCATTAGAATACTGTAGCGCCGTGCAAGTAAGTAGTTATTAAATAATGTACTAAACTATAAACTAATCAGATGAACATAAGCTTATCGTGAAAGTAGTCAGTGCTTAATGCAGTCATACCGAAATATTAGAGTATTTAGGATCGTATGAAATGATGAGTTTTTAATCTTGTCCGATAACTTCTTTCTGCCAAAAAACTTTGAACACCTGTGTAAATCAATATTTGTTGACATGTTTACTGGCTATGTTTGTTTCTTCCCGGATTCATGTCATCCTAAGGATACCAATCTCATGAATGGAAATATCAGATATATATAGCATTCAGGTAAACATTACTATGTTCACAAAAACCCAGGCTCTGTGCATGACTGGATCTTGTGTTTCTTTTAAGAAAATGTGAGTTTATTCCGATCCCCTGTGAATGTGTGATTGTTATTAAAGAACACAATAATGAATTCAAATTGCGTATCAAAGATATTATTAAAAAAGTCCGTCACGCAGGGGCTGCGTAAACTAAGCAGATTTCCCTCGTGAAGTTCAGTAATAGATAAATCTACATACTGGTAACACAACGACACCGTGAATAAATACAAACGGAAATAAGAAATGTTTCATCCAATTTCAATAACCTGCCGACAGTAAGCATTAGGTTAGAAATGTAAACAAACTGGTCGGCCCGCCTAACACCGGAAAGAAAAACAATTACTGAAATATATCAGAATATAACACATTAATTTTATTGAGAAATATTTTCTATATCTAGTACTGTAATTAATAATGAGTCAGAATAATTGTTATCTCAATCAATAAAATTTTAGAAATTCATTAAATAACGTCCTAAAATCCCACCCTGGCTAGAAAAGGGTGGTAACCTGTAGATAACCCGTCCCGCCTAAGTTGCAAAAAGTGGACGTTAATAAATAATAATAATAATAAAATTTTAGTAGTCCAAAACTTTAAGATGGGGGGGGGGAGTCACCAGGACATATTTGCATGTATCTCGTATAATAAAGGTGTCTTGAATACAATTTTTGGTATTCAAACTTCCAATAATGTGATTTATTATGTAGCAGAGTATTGTTTACGTAACATGACTAGAAGTGGCGGTTTGCTGAAAACTGAAAAATACAAATATCTCGGTTAATATTCAAGATAGAGAATAAACGTATATAACAATATTTATAGTAAATGTAATTTGCAATAAGATTGGTTATATACAAGTTTTCAATCCGACGTATAGTAACGGAGATATAAAAAAACCCCTAAACCCCCCCCCCCTCCCCCTGGTCCGATTTCAGCCGTTAACGAACTTGATTGTTCTTTTTACATAAAACGACTAAATATCGAGTTTGGTAACGATCAAACAAAAATTGCGACCACTAGAGCGGTAACAGACAAATATATATATATATATATATATATATACAGTTTTGAACGGACCTCATTTTCGTCATCTACTAGGTAGGATCGATGGACATTTGAAGAAAAATGTCAAAAATTCTGGAAATCTGCTAAAACGTCCGCGTAAACTTAGCAGATTTTCCACGCGGCTAGCTAAATATACATACTGGTAACACAACCGCGAATAAGTGAATAAATACAAATGGTAATGAGAAATCTTTCAGCTACAAGTTAATAAGTCTACAACGGAAAGCTAGCCAACCTGAATTCTACACCGGAAAGAAAAAAACATTAATGAAATATATATGAATATAACACATTAATTTGATTGAAAACTTTAACTATTGCTAGTGCTGTAATTTGTAATTAATCAGAATAATTTTAATCTCAATTACTTAAATTTTAGTAATCCAAGAACAAAAGAAGGGGGCGGAGAAGTCAACAGTACGTATTTGCATATATCTCACAAAGTAAATGTTCAATAATAACAATATTCCTTACTTAACCTTGTATATTGATATAACAGCTTATTATTAATATAACATGAGTAGGAGTGGGGGTTTACTGAAAGAGGAAAAATATAAAATCGAAATATCTCGGTTAATATTCATGATAAAGAAAATATGTATACAACAATATTTATTCATTCAATTTTCAATAACATTGGTTCTTTACAATTTTTCGATCTAACTTATAGTAACGGAGATAATTTGAATTTTCCAAATTCCCCCCTCTCACTTGTCCGATTTCAGCCATTAACGAACTTGATCTTCCTTTTTAGATAAAACGATTAAATACCGAGTTTGGTAACGATCAAACAAAAATTGCGACCGCTAGAGCGTTAACAGACAAATATATATATATATATATATATATATATATATATAATTGTGTTGATGTTTTCGACTAGGTTATATTTATGTATGGTGTTGTTGTTTTTTCTTCTTTTTCGTTCTTCTTTCTGCTTCTTTCACCAACTTTGACCAAACCTCCAATAAAAACAACAACACTATATGTAAATATAACCTATTCGAAAACATCAACACACTATATATATATATATATATATATATATATATATATATATATATAATCTGAACGGACCTCATTTTCGTCATTTCCTGGGTAGGATGGATGGACATTTGAGGAAATGTTTCGAAAATCGCGTCATGAGTACGACCTCAATAGCTGATTTTCCTTAAGTGAAATCTGCTAATAGTGAAGAATAAGGAGTATTTCATTCGACTTATTGTCCCCTAACGTAGGTGAAGGATAAACCCCACACCCCCTAGACATTTCCTTTCGTCAAGCGTTAGTGATATATAAATACCTGACAACGGATCTCATTAAAAAGAAAAGTAGGTGAGAATTGCTCCATGACTATTGGAATTCAGTGAATTAAACGATTTCCCTCGTATTTAATTTCCCTGCGATGTATTGATGTGGGAACTCGGTGAAAGAAACCAATTGCTCAATTATACTCCGGAGTTCCCAAGGAGTGGCCGCAATCCATGCTGAAACGCAACCAGTTCATGAATGACAAAGGAGACCCTGGCACCGCATATTAGCGGATTACGCTTAAGGGAAATCAGTTATTTAGGCTGTACTCATGACGTGATTTTCCAAGTATATATATATATATATATATATATATATATATATATATATATATATATATATACTAGCGGACCCGGCAGACGTTGTCCTGCATGATATATCAAGCGATTAGGATATTAAATTTAATAATATTATGTTTAAAACAAAAGCTACTTTTAATAACACAAAAAACAACATTTGTTATGTGCACGTTTGCCTAAAAAGAAATAGAAAATAAAATATCGCGAAAACTGGGTATGCAAAATGAAAAGGAAAAATGAGAGAAGGAAAAGAAGACGTTTTAGTTCTATGATTATCTGGTAGAATGCGCACTACACGTCTTTACAAAACAAATAGTTGTAGACCAATAATTGAAATAAATCAAAACCCTCAACAATAATAATGCAAATACATAAATATAAATAAAGAAAAGAAAATAATTGCGACATTCAAATCAGATTAAAATAAATTTGGATAATAAATAACAGTGTCTGAAAGTGAAAACCTCTCGCAGCTGCAAGCAGCTTTATTTAGATGACATACTTAAACTCTAAGGACATACATTAGATAAACATATTAACATTTCATTACATTTCAAATATCCACGCCCTTCACCCGGAGACCTGCTCCATCTGGGATCTGCGGGGTTAAACCATCCGGGGCGTCACCCAAACGCGTACAGAAAAATTCGTTCAAATCCATCCAGCCATCTAGGAGGAGTTTAGGGACGTACGCTAGAATTATATATATAAAGATATATATATATATATATATATATATATATGTAGCATGGTTACGCTTTACTTTAACTCGACATATAAGAGTTTACCATGCAAAACTAAAGATCAAGTTCAATAACGGCTGAAATCGGACCAAGGGGATGGGGTAATTTCGAAAATTTGAAATATCCTCGTTATTATAAGTTGGATCGAAAATTTGTATAGGACCAATCTTATTGTAAATTTAATTACCTACACCTATTGTTCTTACGTATTTTCTCTGTCTTGAATGTTAACCGACTTATTTGGATTTTTTAGTGTTCAGCCTTCCGTAAACCCCCTTCTTTGTCATCGCACTTTAAGAATAAGCCAATATATCATGAACCGTCTTATTTCAAGGTGAAACACCAAATATTGTGTTCAACAAATCTTTTCTAGATGAGATACATACAAATATATAAATTATCTATTATCTAAGTTTATATGTAAATATAATTTTAGATAATATATACGTACTAGTATATAAGAATAAAATAGGGACATGTTTTTTTTAATATAATAAAACCATTTTAAATTGTTACCTTTAACACTAGTTTAAGGTAACATTTGTAGTATAGTATAATATTTGTTCTTTTTATTACTTGTATTTAATGTTTATGTATCGTGATTGATCTTTTTCTTTTATTGTTGATTCAGTTTTTGTTATTTTTTAAATTTTGAGTTGCGGGTGCTCCTGTATAAATAAATAAAAAATACATACATGCAAATAAGTTCTGATGATCTCGAGCAAGTATCATTAGGGCTCCAAAACATTTTTATAGGCCCCCTTTTAGCAGATTTCTCTTAATAGAAATCAGCGATTGTACTCATGACGCCATTTTCAACTATACCAAATATTAGATTCTTCTATCGCAGATCTTTTGTTTCGGTCTTTTGTAAACATCTCAAAACTGAGGGAGAAATAGAGTTTGGGTAGTGAGATGAGATCGTCAGCTTCTCATAGATGAAATTCATCATTTACAATTATTACAATTTTTCATCTTTATTAGTTCTCATGATGAAAACGTTGGACTGTTACTCTGACTTTTCTTATCAGAGTAAAGCATTTTAAACTATTGGGAAATCTTGTTATATAAATCAACGAAACAAGGTGTACTAAAGATGTATACCGAATATGAAAGCTTGGTCTGACCATTAATGCCATCGGTATTGAATTATTTTAAGAAACTACTAATAAATACTTAAATAAAATTTCCTTTTCCTCTTATCGGCTTGTCTGTTTTTCTTTGTGGGATTTTATATGTGCTTCTAAATTCTAAATATATATATATTTTAATCGGAACTAATAGAAGAAAACGGCCTTTTAATTTTTCTAAAACGTTTTTGCTATTCGAAAGTAGTTTAAGATGAAAGAAAAAGCTTGAAATTCTGGCTAGCGTGATTTGTGAGACATTAGTTCTAATGCAAAGTAAATTAGACCTGTTTCAGTTGCCTAGACCTTTTTCAGTTGTATAAATGGAGGAATTCTTTGTATATCAATAAAGGGAATAAATATGATTAACATGTGCTATGTTATACTTTACTACTAACCACTTCTTTAATGTAGGTAGATGAAAGAAATGGCTACGTACCCACTGTAACAATTTATTAAAACGACAGAGACGACTCTTTCGATGCAGCGCATTATCATCAGTGCCCTGTTGACACACAAAAACAATAATTACTTATCTCTATTAAAATATTTTAGATAAAGGGCAAAATAGATAACATATAAGAATGAAAACTATCTTTCTTAGAACTAAATAACACATAAAACTTTTCATACATCAACAGGCAATTTTTTAAATTAAATTAAATAAGTACAGGCAGGACATTAAAACTATCTGAAAGACGTTAACTTCCTTAAACCCCAGGAGAATGGGTTTACTTTGAAATCAAAACGAATATTCCTCGATATCTTTCTTAATATCAATTTTATCGGTAGAAATGTAAAGATAATAATGGTCCCTAAACTTTATTCAGATCTATGAATTTCAAACTTTTGACTTTTAAGTTCCGGTCAACAAGTAGAATTTATTACTTTTTCATGAGATTGCCTAGAACTATGAGTAAACGTTGGGTAACAACACTAATAAGCAATAAGTACATTGCTTTATAAATAAAATCAAGTGTAGTATGTGCCAATTACGCAAATGGATTAAATCTTAATGCTAGACGGAAAGTGTAGAGGATGTTGGAAATTAATTTGAGCCGGTTTGTGGTGGGATAATGAAAAAATTAGAGCTAGGTTGTATTCGGTTAAACGAGGGTAGATTGAGAGAGGGCTGATGACGAAGTGGAACAGAAGATTTGGCATGGCAGGTCGATTAGTGATTCTCTCCTAAGTTGGGAAACGAGGCTGGAGGCTAGGACGACGGGAGAAATCCCCCGTTTCGAAACAATAGCTTGAGCCGAAGTCCCTACAACCACACACCAGCTCTCTCCCCACAGCTCTCAATGAAACTGAATCTTACTCAGCTTTTGTTTCAATCACGATAGCTATAGATCCGGTCTAGGAAAGAGATAACGAACCCTTCGCGCAGGTGCCAAATAAACTAAGCAGATTTCCCATGTGTTGCTAGATGGCAAACCTCAATAGCGGATTTCCCTTAAGTCAAATCAGCTATTGAGGTCGTATTCATGACGCGATTTTTAAAAAAGTTCTTCAAATGTCCATCGAACCTACTCAGGAGATGACGAAAATGTGGTCCGTTCAAAATTATATATATATTTCTGTTAACACTCTAGCGGTCGCAATTTTTGCTTGATCGTTACAATAATTTAAATGCCCATCGATCCAACCCAGGATATGACGAAAATGAGTTCCGTTCAAAACTGCTTATACATGTATTTGTCTGTTAACCCTCTAGAGCAGGGGTCTCCAAACTTTCCAGCCTCAGGGCCATACTGATTACTCCAGTAAGTTCCGAGGGCCAAAACCTCGTGCTCGTGGGCTGTTTTCTGTTTTTGGTACTACTTATTTGTGTAAGAAGACCTTATCCAAAATGAAGTACACCAAAAATGTTTACAGATCTAAATTAACTGACGAGCATCTTAAATCTCTTTTAGCAGATTTCCCTCAAGGGAAATCAGCTATTGAGGTTGTACTCATGACGGAATTTTTGAAATTTTTCTTCAAATGTCCATCGATCCTACCTAGTAGATGACGAAAATGAGGTCCGTTCAAAACTGTGTATATATATATATATATATATATATATATATATATATATATATATTTGTCTGTTAACGCTCTAGCGGTCGCAATTTTTGCTTGATCCTTACAATAACTTTAATGTCCATCGACCCAACCCAGGAGATGACGAAAATGAGATCCGTTCAAAACTGAATGTACATATATTTGTCTGTTAACGCTCTAAAGGTCTCAATTTTTATTCGATCGTTGCCAAACCCGATATTTAAATGTTTTATGAAAAACTAAAGATAAAGTTTGTTAACGGCTGATATCCGACCAGTAGGAGGGGTGATTTCGAAAAATCTTAATATCATCGTTATTATGCGTCGGATCGAAGTATTGTATAAATTAAATTATTTATTAACGTCCAATATTTGCAACTAAGGCTAATTGGGACGGGCTATCTACAGGTCACCACCCTTTTCTAGCCAGGGTGGGACTAAGGATTTTATTCAATGAATTCTGTCACTAAATAAATTCCCTTGCCAAGGCGGGAATCGAACTCGAACATCGCGGGATGTTTACCATTACGGTCAAAGCTTTAACTCACATGACTGAGGCCCCCCAATTATTGTATAGAAGCAATATTATTGTAAATGTAATGTGCTATAAATGTTATGAATGGTTTTTCACTATTGAGATTATTAACAGAGATATTCGCTTTTTTTTTTTTTTTTTCAGTTTTAGGCCTTCAGTAAACCCCCACTCCTATTCATGGCATATTACCAATGCGCTTTTAAATTACGAAGGACTTTATTTGAAGCCTAAATACACATATATTCTTCTCATTGAACATTTACTTTATGAGATAAATACAAATACGTGACGCACGTTGGAAATCTCCTTAGTTAACGCAACCTCTGCGTGACGGACTTTTTCTAAGTAATAATCCGATGAGTAAAATTGAGGGTTTGCACATGGCTGATAACAAGAAAGTACGAATAATTCACTTGATATTTGAGTTACGAAAGAATGTATAAACAATTATTGTATAGCATCAATAGTTGAACAAGATTGGTTTTATAACATTTTTTGATCCGACTCAAAATAACGGAATTATTTTTAATTTTCGAATTCCACCCAACTCTAACCTTGCCTGCCCTAATTTCAGTCATTAACGACTATGAAGTTTAATGTTAAATGAAACAGTTAAATGTCGAATATGGTATAGATCAAATAAAAATTTTCGAGTTAAGGCGGTGAAAAATTGATGAAGTGCTTGTCTCCTCTTGCACTCGTTGAAACGAACCTTCTGCACTGGTGACGTCGTTGAAACTCCGAAGAGAGTTTTAATTACAAAACGTCCGTCGCTCAGGGGCTGCATAAACTAAGCAGATTCCCTAAGTGTTGGTGTAACGCTTGTGATCTCACATCACCTAATGATCTATTTATATGTAAAAAAACGATGAGTATAAGGGGTGGGGTTATTGAAGGCACAATACAAGGAAGTACAAATAACTTGCTTAATACTTGAGTAACCAAAAAATTCCGTCACGCAGGAGCTGCGTAAACTAAGCAGATTTCCCACGTGAATTTATACTCTCTCTATACGAGATCCGAACAGTTACGGCCGAACTAGCTTTTGGCGGGAAATTCCACCGTTATCGGCCCACATTTAATAAAAATGCAAATATCTCGGTTAATATTAAAGATAGAGAAAAGGTAACAAAATTTACAGAATATAACAATATTTATAGTAAATGTGCAATGAGATTGGTTCTATACAATTTTTTGATCCGACGTATGGTAACGGACATATATCGAATTTTCAAAAATCCACCCCTCTAAACCCCCCCCCCCCCCGACTGGTCAGATTTCAGCCATTGACGAACTTGGTCTGTCTTTTTGCATAAAACGTTTAAATATCGAGTTTGGTAACGATCAAACAAAAATTGCGACCACTAGGGAGTTAACAGACAAATAATTATATATATAATTTTGAACGGACCTCATTTTCGTCATCTCCTGGGTAGGATCGATGGACATTTGAAGACATTTTTCGAAAGTCGCGTCATGAGTACGACCTCAATAGCTGATTTCCCTTAAAGGAAATCTGCTAAAATGCATAGACCAACAATTGTGGAAAATCAAAAGTTGTCAAAAGATTGTTTCTACAGCATTTTACGACCCGATTCATAATAAAGAAGATATTTTGAATTTTTTAATCCCCCTCTCTAAACCTCCATTATTCCAGGTACGATTTCAGCCAATATCAAATAAGAATACTTTTGCGTTATTTCGTTTTAGATGCTTTTTTTTTAAATTAATTTCAGAACCATTCCTTTTCCCGTACATTTGTTTCATAGATAATTTTGTTTACTACAACTTCTATGTCGCAGCACTTTTCAATAACATGTGCCGTTTCTGAAATAAATATTTTTGCATTTTATGACTAAAGGGTGCGTCAAATCGAAAAATTCACCAATATAAACTCATTTTAGAATTTGATTTTCTACAAGAATCCGTCATAAATATATGTCATTCCATTGGAAATTCTAAAGTTATGGTCGCTTGGAGAAGTACTGGAAAAGGTTACGAGGTTGAATATGGACTGAAAAGATTCTTCACGGGTCACAATTACGGCACACCAAGTCTCCGCCGTTTATTAATACAATTGGTGATTTTAAAGGGGTTGCATGGGACCTTGGGACACCCTGTATATGTACAATTTTGAACGGACCTCGTTATCCCCTGGGTAGGATCGATGAACTTTTGAAGAAATTTTTTGAAAATCCAATCATGAGTACAACCTCAATAGCTGATTTCCCCTGAGGGAAATCTGTTGAAAGTGCCGCTGTTTTTGATATGGGCGTGGTCATTTGCTAGCAATTCTTAATATCCATCTGGATACATCGATATTCGTACTCATTAAGGAAAGTGTAAGATGTGTATTCAGTTATCTGAGATAGGACATAAAGGAAATATTGGCCAAAAATTGGAAGTCAGAGTCAAGGCAAAGACTTCTGGTGGTAGTGGAACTCTAGCTGAGTGTTGACGGAAACCGGAGTGAATGCAGTATTGTAAAATCCCCCACAGGAGCACCTGTATGTATAAGAATTGTATTGCTTTCTCAAAAAGAATTTGGGCTTTTCGGTGCCAGCCGAAGCTGAGTTGGGTGTCCACTTGCCGATCTGGCTTAGATGCACTTCATGCAATGGCCCACATCTTGAGTATGCCTCACTACACACGGAGGTTTTGAATTTTGGGCTGCAACGTTCTAATGCACTTCGTGAGGGGGTTGGGAGTCTTCATTATACGAGGAGGGCACAGGTAGTATGAAAATGCGTTCATGACTAGTCAGGGAATGTTTAAGCCTTGCCTAATAGAGGAGTATCGAGGAAAAGCGGTCATAATTGACGTCTATTGGTTACCACGGCACGACCTTTGGGGTGGAAATGGTTCTTTTAGCAACTTCATTGAGCTGCACTAGACAGCTTACCAAGACTAAGTTTAGTATGAACCCTGGCCTTTCATTAACCCTCTCTCACAAAGCACTATGGCACAGGAAGGGTACTGAAGGATTGCAATTCAATCCCTCCTGAGTACCTGTACTGTGTGACCAGTTCCAGCTCATTTCTAGAATAGGATCATCCAATGGGGAATCCCAGAGTTGGTATTAAATTCTTTGAGGTTCGGGCAGATGGAGTAAAATGCCATTCATATACAATTCATGGACATTATTGCTTTTGTTGTTAAATTGTCTTGAACAGCACTATTTTGTTTTGATTTTATTACAATTTCTTTTTTTAGTAAGGATTTTTTTTTATAGTACTTTAGTTCCAGCCTAATAATGGCGCTCGAAATTTTATTTTTGTTTACTTAAAAGATTAATCATATAGAAATAGTCCAGACAAAGAACAAAACCTCAAGTACAAATGAAACTGTTAGTTTATTATTAGCCGTTTAATCCTTTTTATTCGTCTTCTCGGTCCTCAATTATTTAGTAATGACATTTCTTAATGTAAATAGGCCTACTTCAAAAGCCTGTATTAAACCGTATTAAAAGACCTTATATTGTCTTTTTCAACTTGGCGTAGTTTGCATTTGAGTTCTCGTTGATTGATCTAGCGTGAAGATTCGAAGTGTGTTTTGAATCAAAATGAGACTCAAAGTAAGGAATTATGTTAGGTTTGTTGTGTTACTCATCACTGACGGGTTGAAATAGAAACGGCGTCCTGTAGAAATATAAAGTTTGATACTTTTATGCACTACATCCTTTTATTTCTATCTCCTTGTGTATATGCCCTTTCTGTTCGGCCATTTACTTGTTATGCTCGTGAAGTAAAAGGTGGCAAATATTGAAGTATTTAAATAGCTGTTTTCCTTTTAATGACAAGAAATAAGAATAGTGTTAAAAAAATATAAAGGCTGAATTAACTTAAGCACTAAATAATCCCTTCAAAATTCATCACATGATGAAACTGTTTTTCCACATCTTGTTTTCTGCCTGAAGCATAAAATGACTGTAAGACATTTATTGAAGAATTAATTCCCCTCTATCGGTTCTATTAAAAAGTGTTTCCCATCAGAATGTAGCGTTTGCATCATCAATTATAGGAAAAAACAGGAGAGAAATATGAAGTAATTAGGAATTTCATGTTGCAAAATAACGTTTATTACTGAAAAATATATTTTAAATACAATATATTCTTCAATTTTTATTTCAATTTACCAATATTAAGGAAAAGATAATGATGAATATATCTTTTGACATTGAAGTATCGAAGTAAACCCAGTGTCCTCTAAATGGTCGTAAATCATAAAGCAGCTTATATTATTCACATTCACTATTCATTCCCACTAAATTTATGCCCAAAAAAAAAACAAAAAAAAAAAAAAAACTTGAAGTCATTGTATTGGGTCACGAATACTTTCTATTGGACCACCAATAAATTCTGAATATCGGGTCAAGTAAAAATTTTGAAAATCATAAATCCAATGAACAGATTTAGACAAGATATTATTTCCTACATACAGTTTTTTCCATACTCATTTTCTCCAATAATGACGAATATAGTTTACTTCGAAGAAACCCCAATACTAGTTGAAAATGAAATGAAATTCTCTTCCCTTAGGTCAGTTGGATCACAAAAATGAAAGTCCATGAAAATCATATGAGCCATTTTTGGGTGGTTGAGTAACAAACAGACAGATTAGATTTCCAATTTTCAATTGTTCTTATAACGGTATGAAACGCGAACAAAAATTATCCTCACCGAAATTAAATCAGACAAACCTCAGAGTATTATTTATATAGATATAGGGTTGGGAGTGTTTATGGGAACCGGTTACAAACCATTGCATTGTACTAGTTTTGCATGGCCTCCTAATTCTCAGAAGCTCCTTGCAGGATTTACTGCTGAAATAAGGAAAGGAGAACAATGGTACAGACTATACAAATATGAATTGTCTTAGATTGACCTTTATGTCTAAATGGGCATTACCTATTTAGGTAGCTCTGTCGAAGCATGAGTTTGTTAGATACGACCATGTGTTGAAATATTTATATTAACCAGGATGCGTTGGTTTGACCAGTGAGTAATTTGTAACTTAGGAACCGTCCTGTTAGAACGTCAAGATTATTTTATTTAAGAACAGGTTTATTAATAAAAATGATTACTGGAACATTTTATTTTTGGAATTCAATTTTTTTTTTTCCACTGGGGTCAATCCATTTCAAGTCATCCAGAAAATATTAATTTGGTTGCTTCACTATTTTTAAAAAATCTGTTTTTTTTTTTGTTTTTTTATACTATACCTTTACATGTCGTAAGTTGAAAATCATCATTTTAAAATTTTTACTGACAATAGCTTTTGAATGGTGGCCATATTTGTTCGGTGAACTGCTACATCCAAGCGTTTACGCCAACACCTCTATATTTTAACTACTTGATACATTTTTATTGATTACAATGTTTTAATACCGTTTTATCATATAGGCTAAACTTCTGGCCTGATGTAATTCTATCTTATACCTGCTTAATTTTCACAAAATCTTAAATATGTTTATAATATTTGAATAATTTCATTTTGAATGGTATTTTAATGTTTAAAATATCTTTTGGCTTACCTTTTGATTAAATTCATGTAATTATAAACTGGTATATTTACAATTACAGTGTATCTTCGCCTTCTAGAAAGTGTTTTTTATTATTTATTTTTTTCATATCCCAGTTTGTAGCCAAAACTACAAAACGAAATATTTTGTACATGTTACTATCATACAGTACTACCCCTGGCCAGAATTTCAGATTTTTATATTTTTCCTCATCAGAGACATTAATCCCTAAAAATGACAAATTTTTGAAACTTTTGAATTGTTTTCAAGAAATAGAGTGCAAGCCAGAGCCATGAAGTTTGGTGTACAAGTAGACATGCTTCCTAACTACTTGTAAAAAAAAAAAAAAAAAAAAAAAAAAAAAAAAAAGAAACTTGTTTTGTATATTCTAATCCTTCAGAAGAAACATCACCCTTAAAAACTGAAAAAAAAAACCATTAGAAATATAAAAATATAGTCTCTAATTTCATCCCTAAATTGGGGTAAAAACTAAATGGAACATAAAATGTAGGCCTGTATATTATGAATAATTTTGTTTTTGTCCCGTAAATCATTACATCATGTCCTATCAAGGACATATAGTTTATGAGATGCAGGTGTTGGATGTAGCAGTTCACCGAACAAATATGACCGCCGTTCAGAAACTATTGGCAGTAAAATTTTTAAGATGATGGTTTTCAACTTCTAACACGTAAGGGTATTGTAACAAAAAAAAATCTGATTTTTTAAAAATAGTGAAGCAACCTCAACTGGCTGACGTTATATGGATTGAGCCTGGGCTGAAAAAATCATTTGGCAATAGGAATGGTGCCCACATAGGTAAAATCATAGGTATGCACATATCAAAGCACTCCTTACATAGTGTTATAACTGTTTTAAGAACGTAACTATAGCATTGCTTATTCAGTGACTAGTTTTTCAGTAATAGTAACCGTAATGCGTTTTCACCAATTTAGCCGATTTTTCGAAAGGGAAATTAACTATTTAGGTGGTTCTCATTGCGCTATTGTCCAAAACTGTCTTCAAATACCCACTGATCCTACCTAGTAGATCTAGTAGATATCTGATAAGATATATATATATATATATATATATATATATATATATATAACATATATATACATATGTGAGTGTGAGTGTGTGTGTGTGTGTGTGTGTGTGTGTGTGTGTATGTGTGTGTCTTTATATACGTACATATTGAGTTTTCTTTCATTGGTTTATTATTATATTATTCAGAATAATCGCGATTTATTTATATATTCTGCTGAGAACTTTAATCCATATAACTCATAAAAAAAATTAGTATTTACTATTTTCTTTAACTCCAAGTTTACGGCATTCAGAGCTACAAAATTATAGCATTGTTTATATTAAAATAGAATTGTCCCTTTTTCTTGGCAAGATGTTTCATGCTAGTCAGCGTTTCATGTATCGCACAATTAAAGCTAGTTTTAATATTTACCTTTTTCCTCATGACTTGTAAAATTGTAATTCATTAGGTATTCAGGAATATTTATATGCGATTAAGCAAATACGTTAAGTCATGGCTACATGAAATCCTAATCAAACTCTTGCCAATAGAACAGGACATTCAAAACACTTAGTGGATAAAAATCTGGAGGTTTTAATATATGAGACTCAGTTTTTATGTCTACAGTTCGCGAGAAGAGGATGAGCAAAAGAGCCGTGTCAGGCCATAAATGAGTGATTTATTTCCTAGAACCTAGCGTCTAGTTGTTTTGTTCTGTCGTCGCCCAGAATAAACTGAGCATTTCATTGAAACGTAAGTTATAAATATAGCTTGTTCAAATGTAAGAAGCCATTTTTACAACTTACGTTATAATACACTGTGTCAAACCTGAGATCACCGACCTAATGGACAGTCAAGCGTAGTTCAAAAGAATGATCACGTTGCTACATATGAAACCGATCAATAGACATACTTATCTATTAATACCGTCCCTAATTAAAGTATATCATGAGAAGGGAAAAGAACATTTCCTTCAACGTCTTTTATTGATTACTAATGGGATCCTCTTTATTATATAGAGTGATCGTTATTAATGCTTGCTTGGAAAAAGGTTAATTTCAATTCCCATAAAAATATAAAAGAAAGCAACCCGTTACTGTAGAGCAGGTGTGGGCAACCTTTGACATGTTGCTGGCCAAACTTTAGTGTGCTAATACGTTCGCGCGCTTTTAAAAGTAATGTTTATAATTTTTACTGATATATATCAGACATGAAATTATAACAATGTAATAATAATACAATTTATTAAAATAACAAAATCAAATGAAAAAAAATACGTACAACATTATAATTAAATCGTAAAATTTGGAATTATTACAAACAACGAAAGTTAAATAGCGACACCGAAATCAATGAGCTTGAATTTGGGAAACTAATCCATCGATGTTTGGATTAATTCCACTGATACAAAGACGAAAAGAATTTTCCAAATTATCGTCAGTCAGCCTTGTACAATGGTTTGATTTATTAACTTTTATCAATGAAAAGAACTGTTCGCATTTATAAGTACTGCCAAAGGCACAAATCTCTCCTCATCTTCGTCATTTGGAGTAATTAGCATAATATTTTTGAATAATTGGGCTTTCTAAATGTCTTGCGGGCCGGGGGTTGCCCACAAATGCTATAGAGTATACAGTTTTTTTCAGCATATAGGCGTTAGATTTGCCGTGCATTATATAGTTGATTGCTGGAGTGTAAAAATAAATCTGTTGTGGTCACCACATGATTTATGTGTACTCCTATTAAATAAAATAAATAAATTGTTTTATTTCAAAGTGATATTTCCTTTCCGAATGCATCGGACAGAAAAATGCCCAAGGACATAATTTATAGATCTTTAAATAAAGTCCTAAGCAATATTTTTCTGTCCCTAATTCGCTCGGAGAAATATCCCCCCTCCCCCGTCGTCACCCTTGATGAGGTGCAAACCTGGACATACATATAATATAGCAAGTCAAAATATACAATGTCAACATTCTGAGGCTTGTCAATTTTGATTTATGCGAAGCACTTACATAAATGCAAACTAATCAAAATGGGTATAGGGAGGGTCCTACTTGATAATTCTCTTGAAATCCGAACATTTTCGCGATTAACATACTTCCTTTAATTCGTACAAGGGAGTAAAAAGCGCTTCAATTGAACGATGTCAAGAAATTTCTTCCATCATAATTATATATAGTAAATAAATAGTGAAATTTACCTTTGGTATGTTTCCTTATAACAATAATGTGCCTTAATGGGAGTAACTGAATTTAAACCTCTAAGTTTAGACACGATGATAGACACTTCATCAACCCCGCGAAGCAGGCAAGTTTTAGTGGTTGGCTTGCAGAGAAAAGTATTGTAACTAGTCAATAAACGAACCCGAAGCTAAGGATCTTTAATGGATCCTTTTGTATTTGTGTCCAATATTTTATTTGGGAAATTAATCAGTTGTCGTGCCACGCAATTATTAGAAGAGGATATAGAAGAATGACTGGACTCAGTTTTGTTTAATCAGAATTAAATAACATGCTCAGAACAGGGGTACATTTTCCTTGAGAACCTTTTTTTTTTTCGAATTATAACTTTCTTTTCAGAAACACAACACAATCACAAAGTCACATAATTTATACTTCTTAATAATAATATTCAACAAAACATGAAATATGCACAAACAATCCAGGAAACCCATTCATAAAATGCACATAACTTCGGTTATGATTGGGTTTTTTACTATTACAAATTACATGGCAATTTAATAAAACCGAACGGAAAGGCACTTGCAAAATACTCACACTAAATGATTTGCATAGGAATATAACGTACTGAAGGGAAATATTTCTCTTCTTCTTATGACTTTATTTAAAGTATTTTGAATACACAAATATTTCATGATTTCGAAAACAAACAACTTTTTATGTTTTTCTTTTTGCTTTACACATTACAGCATGTCAAGTGGAATATTTTTCTTCTATGGCGTTACAGAAAACCACGAAAGTAGCAGCTGTTAAAAATTGTACCATCTTTACGACAGAATAGTTTTTTCTTTCATAATATTGGAATGCCGTTTATATTATATATTTTTTAGAACAAGATTTAGAGGTAGAACGTCGGAATTGAATATGAAATCCCTGCGAAGTAAAACATTTTTGCTTCAGCATAAAATTGATAAAACTTTTACTAACCATTAACTGTGTGTTTCGTCCATTAAAGTCATAGAAATAAAACCATTAAAAACTATATGAAATGTGTAATTTCAACAAAGTGAATAATGCTCCAACAAACGGTATCCCAGTCGTGAAGAATTAGAGGATATCCTTTCCAATGGAAACTAAATCTCGTTATGAGGAGGTTGTTTTGGCAAGATTAAGACTAGGCAACACCATGATTATCCATTCAAATCTCTACCACCCCACTTGTGAGATATGTTTGATGAATTACGCCGGAAGATATGCCACTGCAAAAAATATGCTGAAGAAATAAGAACCTCAACAAATTTCTGAGAATCTTTCAGATGCTCTAAAGGTTGATGACTATTAATAGAATCTTCACATTCCTAAAAACTATAAAACGTTTATAGTTTAATGTAATAAGTCTTAACCTTTCTGTCAATAACCCACAGGGCTAGATGCAGTACACCAAATAAATAAAACCATGTAATCACTTCTAACATGTGTGAGTTGGATACATAAACTACTGGTATTCATTTACCCGTATATAAGTATCGATGAAGGTAGTAGAAAGGTAGAAGTTATAAAAAACTAAATCTAATCATCATAACTATCTGTATCCGCAATTAATGGTTATAATTGAGCTCCTATAAAAAGTATTAGAACAATTTGCAGTGAAAGAAAGTCGATTCATAAACCGGGATAGAAAAACCTCGTAATTATGGGATATTTAAGAGAGCAGTCACCTCCCATTCTTTATGGTCCCACCGATTCATTGTCTGCGTTCGTAGTTTAGACTCTGCCTTACAGGGTTAAGCCCAACAAAAATAAAATTAGTTTGGATGGAAAGAGAAAAATACGTCCAATTCTTCACAAATTTTTATTTAAGCGCTAAGCGCTTTCGAAGACTATTGTCTCCATCTTCAGAACTACTTGCATGCGCTCATTGGGAAAGACAGCAAGCGACTTCTAAGGGGAGCAAGCGACTTCTAGGGGGAGCAAGAGACTTCGAGGGGGAGAAGCGACTTCTAGGGGGAGCAAGCGACTTCTAGGGGGAGCAAGAGACTTCGAGGGGGAGCAAGCGACTTCTAGGGGGAGCAAGAGACTTCGAGGGGGAGAAGCGACTTCTAGGGGGAGCAAGAGACTTCGAGGGGGAGAAGCGACTTCTAGGGGGAGCAAGCGACTTCTTGGGGAGTCGCTTGCAGTCTTTCCCAATGAGCGCATGCAAGTAGCTCTGAAGATGGAGACAATAGTCTTCGAAAGCGCTTAGCGCTGAAATAAAAATTTGTGAAGAATTGGATGTCTTTTTTTCTCTCCAAGTAAATATTGTTCACTTCCAACAAACACTGCTGCTGAATAAAATTAGTCCTTTTGGGGCAGTGTTTCTCTCATATTATTGAACCCTTTAAGGATTAATGCCCTCTTGGCGAAGGAGAATGCCTTCAATGGCTTGTGTACGAGCTATGAATTTTTGGCAAATAATATTGAATTTTACTTGATCCAGACAAAAACGTTTCATTTGTTACCCAATGACGACATGTTTAAAGATGTCCCTATAGAGGACAATGAAATTTAATAAAAATCTCTTCATTTAAGTGTCACCAAGCCTACAGGTAGACGTTCGGCAAATGGGCCTTGGGCGTGGTAAAAGGTTAGTACAACAGACATTACAACGTTTCTTTTCACGATTACCAGATTATAGTCTTAATTCGAAATAGATATAAGGGAACTCGAGAAAGATATCACCACTATCACACACACACACACACACACACACACACACACACACACACACACACACACACACACACACACAGTGATATTAAAACACATACGTAGACACCTCTCGGACACTGTTGACTGACAAAATGTACAACCAAATCTTTCTCGTCCCCCCTAAAATTGCATTATAACCACAAATCGCGAGTAAATCAAATATTCGTTGTTTTTTGGATTAATACGTTGGTACTAATGATTAATGAAGTCGAAAAATTTCAGACGCAGATTGTAAACCCCCTGCTTGGCAGAAAATCCCGTTCTCATGTCACTAGGTCTGGGATTTGAGCCATCAGATGTTAGTATTCTTAGCAAGGGATTAGCTGGTGTGATTTTAAAATAATAATTCTTTTTTTCATCGAATTGTTTTATAAATGTTACTTTACTAAAATTAACCATCGCCCAAATTTTGACTACCCTAGAACGTTACAAGTTGGACTCAACGTAAATCCACCCTTTTTCTATTGGAATATGGTCCAATACCTATTGGACTACAATTTGATAAAACCTACCTCTCTACTTCGGAGAGAGGTGGGGCAATAACATTAAACGTTTTCTAAATATAAAATAAATAATGTAAGAGAAAATTAAAACCTAAAGAAACTTTTACGTTATCATCTTATTTCTCCAGCTTAGTGAACTTTTGTATGGTAGAAGCCTATGTCCTCTTCCTTATATCACAGTCACATCTTGTGTGTGTTGTATACATATATGTATATATATATATATATATATATATATATATATATATATATATATATATAGTTGATAGCCGAACTCTTATTCAATGTTTGCTCATGGTAAAGGTGTCTAACGTACAACAGAGGTATAAACAAGGCATTCCCATTTTGCCGAGAGCACTAATCTCTCTTTGAATACTAGTTGACTTAATGAAATATTTACTTTGATTAAAAAAATAATAATATATCTAGTTCTTTCTTTAGATAAAAGATTTCCTAAGGTACCTCTCACTCCACTAAGAATATAACTAAAATGAAATCGCCTCCTCTTACTAAAGACTATCGTTCACCTTCCAGCACCTGGAGTTTGTATTAGATATTCAATCTAAAGTATCATTTCTTAACAACACAGAAAAAGATCATTCATTATAGATATACTGATTGTAGTTGGGTTTCCACGAAAACATCAAACTCGTAGAGAAGGTCCAACAAGAATTTTTAGGGCGTCCATGCTACGTTTTCAAGAAAAAAATCCCATTCTCTCATCCCAAGATATCATAATCCTTTACATGAATCACTTTCCTGTATTTCAGAACTAATTCTAGTAAAAATAATTTAGTCATTGATTTTGTTATAACTTCAACCGAATATTTAAATATGTTTAATACTCCTGCAAATAAATACGAATTTAAGAGAGACATGATTTTTTTGTGAGATATCTCCCAAATGTGTATAAAACTATTAACTTTCTTATTCTGGACCCAATATTATTTATATATTCTTCAATTTTTACGGCAAGGGTCTCCGAGTTCAATATTGACTTGTAAATAATCGATTTTTAGACAGCTGACTTAACCTACCTCGGGAACCTCAGTATCATATGCCTCCTCTGTGAGGACAACGTAATGTAAAAGGTAAACGTGCACTTCAGAAATGTAAGTAGCAATCTATAATTATATTTAATAAATATATCATAAATTGTAGGCACTTACTAATAGAATATATAGCAAACGAATTATAAAGGGACGTGTTAAATTAATGTTATTAATAATTTTTTATATATTTTTCTTTTAAAAGGGATAGCCCTTGAAGAGGTGACAATTAAGCCACGAAACATGTAGGGCAGTTTCAATAAAGTTTACACCGAAAAAAATGTTTTTTATTGGAGACCCTTACCATAAAATTTGATGTATATATAAAAACTATTAACGAAAAACTTGAATTCTTGGTATTTTCTGTAAAGAAACATACTTTAAAGGGCAAAGAATTGATATATTTTCGTCTTAAGGAAAGTGAATTATGAATATGTTATAATGTCATCTACTTTATTATTATTACTCATAATTATTCAGTAAATCTGATGAAGTGAAATGAATGTTTGTTGTTAGGCAACCTGACTGAGCCGGCTCTTGATGACGTCACATTGGATGAAGAGAAGCCATGCAACGAAGGCCAGACGATTAACCATGGATGTGATGAGGTAATTTTTTTCCAACATACATTAAACAACAAATTCATTAAGTTTTATTACAATTTCAAATGACTGATAATGATTTCATTAATTTCCGTTTTGCACATATTCCATCCCCTAGAATGAACAATCCTAAGAACAATATATGTTACTACAGACGTGAATGATGATGAAACTTTGAAAGAGAAAAGCGATCCATTCACTGAACCTACTTCACCTTACCTTATAAAGTACAAGTATGTACTCGCAGATTGCATCTCTGAAGGACTATTATTAACTGTATAAAAGCACTATCAGAAAATTTATGAAACCAGCTAGTAGACTGACTGACGAACAAACACCACCGCTTTCTGTGCAGTGCCTCCAAGTTGCATTACCATAATACTCAAACAACAGGCGTCATGCAAATAAAACTAATACTGAACCAACAGCACTAAGAGATGACATTTATTTCAATATTTAAAAAAGTCCGTCACGCTGACTGCGTAAACTAAGCAGATTTCCCTCATGATGTTTAACAATAGGTATCGTACTGGTAACTCAATAGCTCCGTCAGTCAACATCATGTGAATAAATACAAATGATAATAAGAAACCTCCAGACGGGAAGCACCTGAAATGTAAACAAACAGGGGTACCAACTTCTCACAGGAAAGAAAAACAATTACTGAAATATATCAGAATATAACATATTAATTTTACTGAAAACTATTTACTATATTATATTAACTAAAACTGTAATTTATAATGGATCAGAATAATTTTTATGTTAAACAAATTTTTGTAGTCCGAGAACTTAAGAATCACGATCAAATAAAAATTGCGACTGCTAGAGCGGTAACAACAACTCATGCTAAAACATTAGAGGATAGGCTTAAGTTGAAAGACAAATTTTGTCTTAACAGAACATTAAAGGGATACGGAAACACGAAAGCCTACCCTCTTAGATTCAACAGTACTAACAACAACACTTGTGACCGTAACAACGTGACTGTACAAACTTTTTACCGCTTAATATTTGGCTGTACGAAATGTATGAAAACTAGGCAAGAATTAATAATAATGAAAACTTTAAAGAACGGCAAATGGCCTTCCACGAACCCAGTGCTGTGATTTAAATAATTGACATATTTCCTGAAGTAATAATTTACATATTACACTGCATAAATGTCTGAAAAAATCTCACCATTGAAAATATTTTCCTATAATTTGTTTTTATTATTTCATTTATTTTAGGTTAATTTGTTTTTATATGTTTATTTTTATTTGTTTATTATTATTCACTTAATGTGTTTATGTGAAAAAATAAGGAAAAAAAATTTGTTGACAGAAACAATATCTACTGCTATGTTATTTGAAGTACTCTTGATTTGTGAATAGTGGTACTGAAATTGTATTATATTCAATAATATAGGGGAATAGGGTTACTACAATATGGAAAACAATAAAAAAAACCTTTGAGAGCTTTAATCTAATTACAGTTTTCCTTCCAAATACAGAAGGTCCATCACGCGGGGGTTGCGTAAACCAAACAGATTTTCCACGTGTTGGGGACGAGTAGAAAAGGGGGTTTACTAAAGACTGAAAACACGAATAGCTCGATTAATATTTGAGTTACGAAAAAATGCAATGAACAACAATTGTAGAACATTAATAGATTAACAATATTGGTTCTATAAAATTTTACGATCCGACTCATAATAAAGAAGATAAGTTCCGACTTACCCCCTTTCTAAACCGCCCCCTATTCCAGATCAAATTTCTGTCATTACAATTATGATCTTTAGTGTTGAATCAAACGGTTAAATATCCAAAAAAAAATTTTTTGAGAGAAGAACGTCAAATTTTAGCCGATGCCGTGATCATAACAAAGGTCCCTTGAAAACAATATTTAGTATTTAAGCTTTGAATAATGTGTTACATGATATAGCTTATTGTTAACATGGCATGAGTAGGAGAAACATGGCAGTTTCGAACTAAACTGTCAATTTTAAAGACAAAGTCATGAAAAACATGGTTAACAAGTGGGATGTTTGTTCCAACAGCAGGATGAAATGGGATTTTTTTCGCATTGGTCTGGGGATTTTTGACTATACTGTGTGGAAACACTAGTTCCGTAATATGTGGGAGTTCCCAGTTTATTAATGATTACAGTTCCTCTTCCAAATTATCGTCTCTCGAAATAGTTGAAAGACACTATTTCGAAAAATCTATTTCTTATATTCGAGTATCATAATACTACGAATTGACTATAACTAGCCGCTGTTGAATTTTTTTTTTAAAGTATTTTCTTTTTCTTTTTTTACAAACTTAATATTCAAAAATATTTATAATGCAAGTACAATTGACAGTTCAACTTGAGTACGTATACTTTCAATTTTATGACATTGAATTCTGCTCAAGATATTTTACAATAAATGTCTAAAACTATGTGGCTTTAAACTCCAAATAGAACGTAGGAAATCTGAAAGGAAACTAATAATTTTTTACCCTTCAATTGGATTTGGTTATTCCAAACATATTCCTAATTTTAAAATATTTGTAGATCAAGTGTAGTATGGAAGAATATTTAATTTATCTGATTCTGAAAAAAACGTGATTTATTGATCCTCTTGTAGTTCATTTATTTTCCAGATGATCCTATAATTGGTAGGGGGGTAATTGCAGTCATATCCATTTATTAAAAGAGGCGATAAAAAGAAGATTAGTCTTATTCTTCATTTCCTGCGCATAATGAAAGATTTTTAATTAACTTTTCCTTCGGTTTCGATTGAGAAAAGAATTGAGCTTTTTTGTAGATTAGCTATTATCCCTGAGAACGATTGTCTTGTTGCGGTGTATACATTTTTGCATAACTCAGCAGATTAATATGATACTTTTGTACTAATAATGATAATACGAAACCATCTTGATACTTAAAAGTCAGTCACGCAGGATCTGCGTAAACTGAGCAGATTACCCACATTCTCAAATGGTACTCTCATGAAGCATTCTATACTCTAGTTCTCTTTTTGTAAGAACCGTATGCAAAACAAACATGATATTTGTGACAGTCATAAGAATTTCTTCGTATTTGAGGTAGTATAGGTGCAAATTTGAAAAACGTCTTGTAATCTTTTGTATTATGTAAGGACTCAATTGCTTCCGCTGATATGTGCATCAGTTAGGTTGAATCTACTACCGATTCCATCGTTTGCACTAGTCCTTATCTTCTCCACCAGCTTCTTTGCCGTTGGCTACCTTGATTACCATTGTGGCCGCTTTTGTTATCCTGAGGTCCTTCAGGTCTGAGCTTAGTGTGTCCGAGCTTAAGCACTCTACAAGTTCGGCCAATTCAGCGGCCTTAGCTCCTGGGATTTTGTCCTCTGCTACTGCTTTTTTAGGTAGATGCAGGCTGATGTGCTTGCCTGGGCTGCGCTGGATTCTAGGATCTGCCATTTCACATCACCTCTCATTTCGCTGATCTTATTTTCTGCCCTTTTCTTCCAGACTCACTATTTTACTCCAGGTACTTTGTCATCTCGGCCGTCTCTGTTGCTCCGACTGGTGACTCAACTCGTTGTGTAGGTCACTCTCTTGGACCGGCAACCCTCCTGAGGTATTTCATTTCTGCGGCTGTTACTCGGCTCCAGTGTTTTTCCAGTGGGACCCAGCTTTCGCTGCCATATATCAATGTAGGCAGGTAAATGGCCTTGAATATGTGCATTTTAACCTTATTGTCCACCTCTCTCTTTCCAGCAATAGTGTTGCATAGGTGGTAATAAACATTATTTGCTTTGGTGATCCTATTGGAAATTTCTCCATCTATTTTTGAATTTCTACTTATGATAGTTCCAAGATATGTATAATATTCTGTCATTTGCAGGATTTCCCCTCTGCTTCGGATCTCCACATTTTCTTCCTCTCGGCCTATATGCATTACCCTGCTCTTACTTGCATTGAGTGTCATTCCTTTCCTACACAGCTCTGGGTCCCACTCGAAAATTGCTTGCTGCAGTTTGTCCTGTGTATCCGCTATAAGGACTATATCATCAGCGAAGATCATTGCTTGGGCTAGGATCGCCCTCATATTCCACTTTCCCACTACTGTCCTTGCTGTTCTCCGCTTACATATTTTTAGGATCTCATCCATAAATATGATGAACAGTAGAGGACTAAGGCTGTCTCCTTGCTTTATACCTATGCCCATGTGAAAGGCTTCGGACTCCCTTCCATTTATCCTTACTATTCCTTTAGTGTCGTGGTAGGTGGATTTTATAGCATAGGATAGAAGTAGCCTTCATTGTTAATTGATGGGAACAAAGAATTTAAAAGATAAGTGCAGAGAGGTTCTCAAATGTGAGTGTTAATTGGGGAGATATTGAAAAAGCAAGTTTGAATGGGCTTTGCAATGGGTTGGGTGTTAAAAAAAAGAAGACAAAAATGACGTTAGTTCAAAAGCTATATATAAATATATATATCCGAAGCCCATGTAAAATATATGTTAAAAACTCATCTAACTGAAAAGTGGCAACAACAATGGACTGTAACTAATAAAGCACAACATATAAAACTTTTCATTCGGAACGTTAACACATATTTCAACAGCAAATACATGCAGACAGACTTCTACATTACACAATTAATAACAGGACATAGTATACTAAATTCTTACTGCCATTGATTCAATATAAAAGACAACAATACTTGCCCCTGTGATTACACGACTCCACAAAGAAGTCAACACTTAATATACGATTGAAGACTATTGACTATCGAACTACAAAAACTAAGACAAGACATTGAACAAAAAAAAGGCAAATTTGCAATGGAAGTTATTTTTAAAACATAATAATGCTTTTAAATTATTTGCAGAAAATGCTTTTAATACAATTAATAGGTTGAATACTTATTATTGCTGATACAATACTTAAAATATTTATGAATATTCAATAATTCTTTTTTTAAAATTCTTTTTCGAGTCTAATAATCTTCTCTTTATATTTATTTATTTTTATTTAACGTTTTTATTGTTAATTCTTTTTATACAAATAATACTCTTGAAATAATGTATATATAAATTAATTGTAATACACTACAAATTCATGTGATATGCTAACTTGCATGGGACTTGCAAAAAAAATAAACGGCCTTCTTATACAGTTACTATAGGAAGGAAACAAATAAAAAATAATAATATTATATATATATATATAATTATCACACACACATGTATATTATACTCGTTATCAAACAAAATTTAAGCGGTATATGTTAAATTAAATATCAAGTATCAAGTCTATTAACGATTTAAAATGATTATGAATATATATGAATCCGAGTCAGGTTGAAAAGTGTTATATAAACAATCGTATTGAACATATAATTTCCTATAATTCCAGTCTTATACATTTTTTCGCTAACTCTAATATAGAACGTCGTATTGGCAATTTCTATTTTTCACTCCTACTCATTTCCATAGCTAGTATATTACAAAATGTCTTATTTAAACTTTAATATTGCGTGAGTTAGAGACGGAGAAAAATAAATTTAAATTATTTATTAACGTTTTTTGCAACTAAGGCTAATTGGGGTGGGTTATCAACAGTTTACCACCCTTTTCTAGACAGGGTGGGACTAAGGATTTTATTTAATGAATTTTGTCACTAAATAAATTCCTGTTGCCCAGGCGGGAATCGAACTCGCCACTCTAGGTTTACCATGTGAGATAACTCTTTAACTCACATGGCTAACTTGAGCCCCCTGAGGAAAATTAGGTCTGTTCAAAACTGTGTATATATATATTTGTCTGTTAACGCTCTAGTGATCGCAATGTTTTTCTGATCGTTACCAAACTCGATATTCGGTACTCGACATGAGTTCGTTAACGGCTAATATAAGAAATTGAAAATATGCCCGTCATTAGGAGCCAGGTGGAAAAATGTTATATAACAAAACTGTCAAGCTGAAATATCACTGATAACGCGAGGCGGAGTTATTTTAATACAAATAAGTCGTGTCTTTGAATAATTCCTTTAGTACGTTTCTAAAGTGTCTGCCATTTGTTGGGTTTAGTAAGGGAACGTGACAAATTTTGTTTATCTTTGATTCCGACTCCAGTGGTTGTGATAAATGTAGTGTTAATAGATATAACTAGACTTTCCTTTGTCGGCTAAGTAATGAGCCGTGTCTCGTAAAACGCTGATGGTTTCTTGATAGGCGTGGCCGTGTAGGGAGCACGTATTGCTAACTACACTCTTAACTCATCACATAAAATTTATGATTGTGCTATTGCAATTACGGTTGATATGTCATTGCCATTTAAAAACACAATTAACAGTTTCAACGAGTTAACAGTTAGGGAGATACTCTTAATACCGGTGGTGGCATACTTAGACATGGGCCTGGGTCAACCACTACCTTTCATTGGAATGTCTTTAGATGGGAAACGTCCTATTTATCTCATTCTCGGTGGCACAATATCGCCAAACGGATTTGAAGTACACTGATTTTATCAGATTTCCCTCAAGGGAAATCAGCTATTGAGGTCGTACTCATTTCGATTTTTTTCTTAAAATGTCTTTCAATCCTACACAGTAGATGACGAAAATTCCCTTCATGTTCAAGGAGCTGTAATTTGTTCGCTGTCAAACTCGATATTTAATTATTGCACATATTGATGGAGCTAATCCACTACTTGATAAGTCAGACCGGAGATATTAAAAACTAATATTTTACCCCAACCACATTCTCCTACTAGTTCTAACACAATTTCACCTACTAACAAACTTTACATTTTATTTTACATGACATTTAAATATCGAGCTTGGCAGTGATCTAATTACAACTCCTTGAACATTAAGAGACATATATATATATATATATATATATATATATATATATATATATATATATATATATGTATATAGGTATATTCATTTATTAGAGGCTGCTGAGCTTCTATTGCTGATTTCCCTTAAGGCGAATCTGATAAAATCTTTAAATGTAAGGTTTGTTAGTAGTTGAAATTGGGTTAGAAATGGTAGGAGAATGTGGTCGGGGTAAAATATAAATTTTTAATACCTTCTGAAGGATTAGTTCCTTCATTATGTGGAATACCAATGACAGACATATAACTGGCTGATCGTCGAAACGCGGAAAAGTACATTCCATTTTCAATCATGTTGATAATCGTACTGAGTATGTGTATACACTGCTCCATTTTATGTATTGCAACGGTCAAATAGTGCTGTATACCCTCAAACCGGGAAGTTTTAATCTAAGTTCGTCGTGTTAGCTTAAAATTTAAGATTAGTTCGTCTGCCTGTGATTCTAGTACGACTATCCGTTTCTTCTTCTGTTTTAATGTATTCAGTGGTCCATATAATGTATCTCAGTTGATGATTTCTCCGTCAAAATGTCGTCTGTTTTAGCAGATTTCCCTTGAGGGAAATCAGCTATTGATGTTGTACTCATGACGGAATTTTCGAAATTTTTCTTCAAATGTCAATCGATCCTACCTAGTAGATGACGAAAATGAGGTTCCTTCAAAACTGTATATATATATATATATATATATATATATATATATATATATATATATATATATATATATATTTGTCTGTTACCGCTCTAGCGGTCGCAATATTTGTTTGATCGTTACCAAACTCGATATTTAGTCGTTTTATGTAAAACGAAAGATCAAGTTCGTTAACGGCTGAAATCGAACCAGTGAGAGGGGGGGTTTAGAGGGGAGGATTTTAGAAAATTCGAAATATCTCCGTTACTATACGTCGTATCGAAAAATTGTACAGAATCACTCTTATTGAAAATTAAATTTACTACAAATATTGTTATATACATTTATTCTCTATCTTGAATATTAACCGAGATATTTGTATTTTTATTAAATCAGGGTGGCTAGCGGACGGGTGACTCCCGCCAAAAGCTAGTTCGGCCGTTTACTTAACTGCTCGACTCTCGTGAAATTTCTCAATTGTAAAACTTCACGTGGGAAATCTTCTTAGTTTACGCAGCCCCTGCGTGACGGACTTTTTTGTATTTCTTTGTTTTCTAGTATATCCTGTCGGGGTCCTTTTGGGTTTCTATCCAATAGTTTTATATTCTATTGTATTGTATAATATGAAGGAACGTATAAACTAATTGTAAAGTTTATCTTATATAAATATTTAAATATCTTTTTTGGATGGAATGATTGTATAAAACCATTATCTTTGATAATGTCACGAACTAAAATTATTGTCCTGTACATTTTTCTCAAAATCGAAAATTTAAGATTTTCATTTAAAGCAATTATCATCCCATGTCCCGCTTATTTTTCAAGTTTTGTTTACAAGTTGTATTAACGATATCTGTGTATCAATCCTATGTGTGAGAAACCTAAACTTAGTGTACCCACAAAGAGGTAATAACTGATTAAAATGAAGAAATTCGTACTGAAGACTCTAGAAACATTAAGATTGAAAAAAAAAACTTAATAAATATAAAAAGGCTATTATATAAATAGTATTGAATCGTTTTCATTATAACTATTAATTATAAGCATGATTTAACTACATATGAATCCAATCAATAGACATATTAATCTATTAAAACCGTTGCTAGTTAAATTTTATCATGAGAAAAGAAAGCACATTCCCTTCAACGGTCTTTATTGAATACTAATAGGATCCCCCAGATTATCTAGGGAAATCGTTACTAATGCCTGAATGGTAAAATATTCATTCCCTTGTGAAATGGATTCTCATATGATTGATATAAAAGAAAGAAAAACGAGCTATTATTGCACAGAACCCAGTTTTATAGCACTACTTCGTTGAGTTAATTACATTTTACAGTATAATATTGGTGTAAAAAAGCCCTTCATGTAGGTGCTGCATATTCTAAGCAGAATCCCACGTGCTGAATGGAATGCCTCAATTGTCATGCCAAATTCAATTTTATAATTCTCCACTAATAAGCAGCCGAAGCAACTGTAACTTATAATTTATGTTAGACATGATTAGTCATAAAATCGAGTAGGACTATGTAAAAAGGGCGTATGGCGTTATAAGCCCATATATAAAATTGATTAGGAACCCATTTACATTTATTCTTCAAAACTAAAATTTCTATTCTATAAGTCCCCAAAAATTAGCAGGCCCTTTTGGAAAAAACATCTTTCTGTTGTGTAGGGAAGTGTAATTTTAGTTGTGTGTACACACTGAAGTCTTGCTATAAAAATATCATCATTAGTCAGACAACGATGATTTCCCTGGGTACATTAGCTAGATTGTATACAGAAAATACCTACATTATAGATGATAATTATAATAAATGCTATCCAAGATTATGAGTTGAATTATTCATGGTGTGTCAAACAGTGGAGAGGCAATGATTAGGGACTTATTTTCTTTTATTCTTCAAATCTAAATTATTTTTTTCTATTAGTCGCCCAACTGCCCTTACGGGAAAACAATGCGCCCAGATGGGAAGTCCAGTTGCACACGTAGAAGCGTTACCAAAAACAAAATAGAATCTTTTCACCTCAAATGATTTCCCGAGCGAAGCCGGGTACCTTAGCTAGTATATATATAAGAAATTAATCGACAAGAACTAATTGAGTACAAGTTGGAGAGGAAATTGCAACGGTACACCTCTTTGACGTCTACCATAAAAACCTAGAAGAACTTGGGTATTTTCTCTATCGAGGGGGAAATATTGGATTCATGGAATTCCGGTTTACACCATATTTGTCGTGAGGTGTAGAATGTAGGGTGGAGTAGTGGGCGAAACTCTGGGGGATTCCGCCGGTGATTCAGGCTTCTGTCGAAAGGGTCAATGGTTGCTACAGGCACCACCTCTTGCTTATTTCCGCCAACAGAATGGCCTGTGACCAATCTCCCTCCTGACTTAGTCGTAACAGAAATATGTTCGTTCCACTTTCCCTCCTTCTTGGCTACTTATTTTTAAAAGACGGATTTATTTTATTTCAGTATTCCTATAAGAAAAATCGGCTATTGAGGTTGTCCTCATGCCGTCATTTTTCAAAGCTTCTGCCGACCATAGCTAATAAATGCCAAAATAGCCGCCACGCAGGGGCTGCGTAAACTAAACAGATATCCCGCGCTTCTGAGATCTGACACTATCTACCCTCCACTTTTCCTGTAATAAGAAGCCTATGTAAATATGCATAAGACAATAGCTTCAGAAAATTAAATTTGCAATATGATGAGTTTATATAAACATTTTCCATCTGAATCATAATGTCGCGGAGGGGCTCAGGTTAGCCAGAGAGTTCAAGCGTTGGCCTTAATCCTACATGGTAAACCGAGAGTGGCGAGTTAGATTCTCGCGTGTGCAATATGAATTTATTTAGTGACGAACTCATTAAATAAAATCTTTAGTCCCAGTAGTCCCAGTCTGGCTAGAAAAGGGTGATGACCCGTAGACAACCCGTCCCAGTTAGCCATTGTAGCAAAAAGTGGACGTTAATAAATAATAATAATATCGCAGTTACCCCTTCTTTAAACTCTTATCGCTGACGGGAACAATTCGTCTCTTGGGAAATCAGCTATTGAGGTTGTAATGACGCGAATTTAAAAAAAAATAAAATTCAAATGTCCATCTATCCTATCTAGGTGATGACGAAAATTAAATTCCGTTCAAAATTATGAATTTATTTATATAAATAGGTATATATGTATATGTATGTATGTGTGTGTGTGTGTGTGTGTGTGTGTGTGTGTGTGTGTGTGTGTGTGTGTGTGTGTGTGTGTGTATGTGTGTGTGTATACACATACATATTTGCGATTCTTGTATAACTAATGGTTAAGTTTGAAACGAGTAAAATCGGACCCGGGGAGGTGGAATTCAAAGGAGAGGAAAATCGATCATTCAGATTATGTCCTTTATTATGAGTTGGCTCGAAAAATTATATATTAACAATCTTGTGGCAACTTTAATTGTCAATAAATATTACTCTGCGAACTTTTGTTTTATCTCGCCTAATAACCGGGATATTTTCATTTTTTATTTTCAGCATTCAGTAAACCAACTCCCCCCCCCCTTTCGTCATCACAAGTTTACAATACGCCAATATATCGTGAAATGTTTTATTCCAAGCTTAAATACTAAATATACTTTCCAGCGGACCTTTTTTATATGAGATACATGCACGTGCGTTGTTTGGCGTCATTAATTAATATATTTCGCTCATGACAAAAAAATGCTTATTTGATCGCTTGTCTGTGGAATATTTTCTTTAGACAGTACCAGTTTAAAACTGCATGAGGCTCTGGAAATACTTCTCTTAGAAGGAGTTATACATCCTTACATCCTGCAAGGAAAATACCGAGTCCTCTACGCAGTCGCTGCTTGTATAGCACCTATTCTATGGCCTTTTCCTTTATATTCAGCGCTATTAAAAGAAGATTTGACATGTATACTGGGCATGAGATGCTTAATGATGGAATAGCTTAAAGTAAAAATTGATGGGCTAGGAGTGATGTTTTCAAAAGGTAAAGTCTAAAAAATAAAAATAATTCGTTCATACTCCTTTAGAAAAAAATATGTAAAATGTTAATTGATGTCATTTTATCACACACCGTGCATCTGTCGTAGTAAAAGTCAAATGTAAATGAATTTAAGCTTAGATCTAAACGTTTATTGATGTAATGTCTTAGTGCCAATGTGAAATGGGCAGAAGAGGTCTATATTTTCGCATATTGGTAGAGTCTTATTTTCAGCCTTAAGTAAACACCTACTTCTACTCATCGGAGTTTTATTTAGAAAAACCGAACATACGGTGAGATGAGTTCAGTAGTTTGTCATACCAGCACGTGAGAAATCTCCTTAGTTTACGCAGCCCCTGCATGTTGTACTTTTTATGTGAGTAATTCGATCAAGTTAGTAACAAACGTGAATGCATCCTTTTGGCGCGACAGCTCAAGTCGGGTGGGATTATTGTTAGGCAGTCGCGGCCTAGTTAGAAGGCGGACGTGGGGCTCTTCACCTTGGAATTAGTGATTCCTGTGCAACTCCTGGTGACTAGCTGGGAAGGACTCACTGAATAACTACGGCATAATGTCATCCCTCCCCATACTCGGAGCTCTGGCGAAGGAGGTCCTTTCTCAATACAGCTCCTTAAATAATTCATTTTCCTTAAGGAAATCAACTATTGAGGTTGTACTCAAGACCAGCCAAATGTCCATCGATCCTACCTAGGAGATGGCGAAAATGAAACCTGTTCAAGTATAAATACATCGCCATGTGTTACCATTCTGATAAAGGCTGAAATCGGACCAGAAAAGGATCACATTTCGCTCCCAAAAAGCAATACATTCCAAGCATGATTCTTTATAGTGCTTGTACTCTTGTTATTTCGAACAAACGAACACACACTCCAGGAATATGGTTCCTAAGAACAGTGAAATAAATTGGGTTCTAATTCTAGCAGAATTAAATACTTTTAACTAAAATTAAAAGTTACGGAGTGGTAGTAAGATTAGCACAACAATGAAACTCTTTCAAGCAGGAGCTGCATAAGCAAAGCGCTAGAATGACAAACAAATAACATCATCTAACATTAATTTCTTTACTTCTCCCCTAGTAAAAATAAAATGTAAAAGAAAATTTAAATTCAGACTACCCATGTAATATAATAGCGTAATAATTAAAGTGTATGGTTAAAAGTGGGGGGTTACTGAACAATAAACAGAAACGAATACAACAATTCTGTTAATATTTAGATTTAAAACAATATTCAATGAATAACGATTAAAATAAATATTTTTTATTTATTTATTTATTAACGTCTACTTTATGCTACTATGGCTAATTGGGACTGGTTATCCACAGGTTACCACCCATTTCTAGGCAGGGTGGGACTAAGAACTTTATTTAATGAGTTCGTCACTAAATAAATTCCTATTTGCCAATGGCGAGAGTCGAACAGGTTTACCATGTGAGATTAAAGCCAAAGCTTTAACAAGCATGGCCAACCCGAGCCCCCCTAAAATAAATAACTTCATCAACAAGATAGATTAAATAATGTCTATTTTATTACATTATTTAATTCTCAGCATTGTTTTAAATAAATCGCCAAAAATTCGAATTATTCATATTGTTCTTTTTGTATTTTTTTTTTGAGAGGAGGGGTTTATTTTCGAATTCCTTCTGTATATGTGTTACTGTATTTCGTAAAATTGTAATTACGTATTGGTGGGTAGGTCTTGTGTGGCATATCACATAAAAATTATCTTTTCCTTGAAGATTAGGTCACTTTTAAAGATGGATGAATAAAGATTTCCTACTTTCATGCAGCTATCGTCTATTTGGTCAACTTCCTTATTTTTGTTTTCTGGGTATTCACTATATACCCCCGTCACAGCAAAATGATAGCAGTGCTATCTCTCTTTCCATCCTCTTCCAAAATAAATGATCCGATATTCCTTTATTAAGTACCAAGATAAACAAACTACTAAAAATTTATCATTTAGTATATTTCATTGAAAATAAATAATCGGCTCAGAAGTCATCGCTTTATGGGACAAAAAAGTTAAAACCACACACACATTCACAACTATAAACTATGAAGCATTCCAACATGTAATTCTGAAATAGATATCCAGGTATCCTAACTATATTTTCAGAGACTAGGCACAAATAGAAGTACCACATTAGACGTTCCGCCACATGAATAACAAATATACCTTCAGATTGTTATCACATGTAATATTTAATCTTGTTTACCCAGTAATAAAAACTCGAAATTTAAGATGTTCTTAAAATATTTAGTAATATTTAAATTTTAAGGAAACAACATTAATAGTAGTTAGTAGGTTTACTAAAGAAAGAAAAATTGAAAAAAGAATAGAAATAACTTCTTGTTGGTACTACAATTGTAGAAAATAATTTGGTCAAAAAAAGTAATGTAATATATTTGTATGCAATATATAAAGAAGATATATAAAACTTAAATTTTATAATTTCTACAAAACCATACACCTTCCTAAGTAAATTCGTCCATGGACGAAACAGACGACGCTCTAGAACTTTCGATTAACTTGAAGCGTTTAAGTAACGAGTTTGTGAACGATAACATAAAAATTATAAGCACTTCAACTTTAACTAACCATATATGTGTGTATATATATATATATATATATATATATATATATATATATATGTTACGTATTTCCTCTACATAGTAACCCAATGTGGAGGGATTTTATTTCCTGCACATCCCATGCATATTTGCATTAGATGTGGATTTTGTCAAAACGTTTAACAATATTTTATATAATAAAATATATACATGTTAAAAAATGTAAATAACATGAAAATTGAACTTGACAAAATAAAAAACCATGTGTATATATATTAATATTATTATGTACTTTTTTTTATTGGTTATTTAAATGTATTCCATAATTGTTCTTATTTAATGGTTTTATATATATATATATTGTGTGTGTGTGGAGTTTGCATGAGGTTTATGTAAAAGATCAATTTCTAGGTATCATCGGTGCGTTTTTAAGAAGTATTTGGAAAAATAATTTCGTGAGAACTATCTCAATACTAAATTTTCTCAGGTTAGCCATGTGAGTTAAAGCGTTGACCTTAATCTCACATGGTAAACCTAGAGTGGCGAGTTCGATTCTTGCCTGGGCAGAGGAAATTATTTAGTGACGGAATTCATTAAATAACATCCTAGGTCCCACCCAGGCTGGAAAGGGTGGTAACCTGTAGATAACCCGTCCCAATTAGCCTGAGTTGCAAAAAGTGGACGTTAATAAATAATAATAATAATAATACTAAATTTTCTTGACGGAAAGTTCATATGGTGAACTAACAGGGAATCAAAGCCTGATATCATAATCACACCTGTTCACATATTGATCCCCTTGCTCCAAACCCTATAGATTTGGGATTAAATAGGCTACATATTTATGGGCTCCTGATAATTCGTTTTAAGTAATGTTATCAAAATTAGTTTTAGTTTTATTTTATTTATTTTAAGTTAGTTTTATTTCCTCGACTAATCCACTGAGACCTAATTCAGTTTTTTCTTTGAATTTCGTTATGAGTGAGCGTGAAATTCCATTAGTTAATTATAAACATGAAACGCATAATAAACTGGTAATAGGAAACATCTATAATATAAATGGAACTCTGAGCTTGCTTTGAAATTCAATTTGAATTTTGAGCGCATAATTTATTTTCACGTTTCATTTCATTCTAAGAAAGCCGACGTCAATTTTGGAATTATCGTCTGTCTGCCTGCTCGTTTGCTACTCAAGCTCTTAAAAACAGCCCCAAGAATTTCGATTCATATTTATAAATCAACTATGCCAACTACGTTCGTGTTCATGTGAATACCTGACAGCATTTGAAAATATTTTTACATATTATTTACATTAAATAATTTTCGAGTCCTTTTCCCTTACGAGTGCCTGATAAATTTTGCTATTTTCTAAATTGTTGCGTAAATTACCTACCTGCAATTTTCTTTTTCATGAGAAACCTCTCCTTTCTCTTCTATTAGTTAGTTTCTCTTACTACCTGCCTATGATCATTTGAATTAAACATAACAATCATTTTACTTCGCGCTAAGTCAATCTCTTGAGAGAATGTCTCAGAGACTGATTCCCATGGCATTCCCCACACTTTTCTACTTCAACGTCAGAACCGAAATACCTAGAACCTAGAGTTTTAGAAACTCTTCCATTTTTAGGTGATCCAAATTTTCGACATAGTATGTCATGCTGGTGCTGCGTAAATAAAGCGAATTTCTCTCGTGAACTTATAATAGACATCCCTGATACATTGCACAAGTCTAACGTACAAATACAGTTCGTCACTGGAAGCTCACGCATTTGTCGTCAGAAGTCAGGCTAAGTTCCCTGTTTCTCCTTAATAAAGGCCCAGTATAAACAAAGGGATATTTAGGAAAGGTAAAGACATTTCGCCAAATATTAGCATTTAACTATGTGAATGAAAATAAATATGGGAGATTGCATAATCCTGTGAAGCACGGGTTCACTGTAGATAATTAGGGCTTCACCAGATTCTGTTGCTCCGAAGTTGGATATCAAAGGTATCTGTAACTGTCAGTCCGAAAATAAACTCCTTCATTTTGATACAGACTAAAGCACTTAAAAATTACAAATGATAAAATTTGGCTTCACAGTCTCACTACTCGGTTTTGATTGTACAAGAAGTCAAGACCTTTGTAACTATTAGGAATGGCTTCTGAACAGGTAATTTACAGTCCCCGAAACACGTACGAAATAAAGCCTGTGTAAAGGAAAGGATATTTATTAGTGGCCCTTAAACGTATTTCAAGAATATTTTGTCTAAGAAAGCTGTAATAAGAACTACTTATTTACTCAAATATCTATTCTGTTGCCTCGCGATGGTTAGTGGGCTCCAAAAATGGATAGAAGTCCAACGTTGAAGCCCTTTAATCACATAAAGTTCCGTGTGGTTTAGCTAAATAAAGTTTAGTGTTTAGCCCATGGGTGCGAATTTGACACCTCTAATACAGAAATATAGAGTATCTCCCACTAACCAATCGCCAAATCCAAGAATAAAAATGGTTCCTTTGAGTTTTAAAAAAATGCTCGATCAAAAATTGTTAGAAATGGCTTTTAAAATACGATTTGTCATGAATTATTATTCAATGCGCTCCTTAAAAACAGATATATTTATGATTTTACATATTCCCCTTCCTAAAACCTCCACTCGTTCTAGTTTGATTATATCGCTCATTAAAGAAATTGGTAATTAATTTCCATGAAATGTTTAAATATGAAGTTTAGTTGAAATACTGCTGCCACTAGAGTGCGTTATTAGATATATTTTAAACATTTTGAATGGGGGTCATTTTTGTGGCTTATGAGATAGAATTTTAACAATAAGCAGTTATATTATGAAGCACTTTATTTGACACCTAAAAACCAAATATATTTCTCATTGAACATTTACTTTTCGAGATAAATGCAAATACGTGACGAGCGTGGGAAATCTGCTTAGTTAACGCAGCCCCTGCGTGACGGATTTTTTTATCATAAAAAGGTATATGTGCTATGTTTTACGGCATTTTCCGATCCTATGCATTGGAACGGAGATATCGTATTTCACTTTCAAATGAAATAGTTTTAAATGCAAGTGTAAACAAACATTTAATTTGCTGTTCGTCAGATTTGTTATGAAGTTTAAAAATGAACGTCCTCTTTATCAATATAAATTTGATTAAACATAACAACGACCGTTTATCTACATGAAACCTCCTGATTCTATCCATGAGGAGAAAGGGAAGGAAAAATTGGACCTCAGATTTACCTGTTACACTAGCACAGGGGGAATCTGCTATGTTGAAGGCTCTCAGGAAAAGGACATTTCTAAGGAATAGAGGCATTTTGCTTGAAGGATTTAAGGGCGTATAACTTTATTCTAAGAGAAATATTTGATTCAAACTGTATTTAAGTTGTACTGTTTAAAGAAAATATACTATAACCAAGTCAAATTCATGACTCAATTTGCACCTAGGGCAAATTAGAGCATATCCGAGAATGAAAAACTTAAATATAAAAATTACTGAAACTGGCAGACTTTCATGTTATGGTAGTTTATGATTTCCTTGCAAAGGAAATTGGAAATTGCAATCCTTCTAAGAACTTAAACGATTTTTATAGAAAAATGTATATATTTCAAACAAATTGGAGTTTTTTATTTCTCCTTTTCTCTTCCTTCTTGATAATAATAAATAGTTTGAACCGTTTCGATAACAACCGGACATTTCGTTTACGCACTATTGGAGTCATTTAATACGAAAACTAAACTAACTTACCTCGACAAATTTAAAAACCATAAAAAATACATGTTACTCAATGGAAGTGTTGAGTTTGTCAATTGCTGATTGTCAATTCTGACAATCGTAATTCTGTTTTCTCAATTAAAAATATTTAATGCTGTATTTTAAGAAGGGAAAATTATTGGAGCTTTATAAACGGTCTTTTACAATTTGTACTCACAATATTCAGATCGGTTACATAGGCTTTGTGGTATATGTGTTTATCTCTCTCACGTTTGAGTGCTTGCTGACATAAATTAAAGAACCTCGCGTCTACACTATGCTTTTATATGCAAGAATGAATACTATTAAAAAATATTTAATTATAAAATAAAATTACAATAGGTTTACGCAATAATCAAACAAAAATAATTTATGATCTGGTAGTTGGGGGAAGTTTCTCATCATTTATAAAGTTCGCCTTTCATATAGTTATTTGAGATTAATTACGAAGCTTTTTTTTTTTTTTTTTTTTCTCCTCATAGTAACCCTGTGAGGAGTTATTTATTCGAATACATGTTCCATTGCCAAATGACATATTACATGTATTATTATGTTTAAAAACATCATTATTTTACAATAAATATTTGTTTATCAACTGTCTATTCAAGTATTCAAGAAATAAAAATAAATAAATAAATAAATAAAAAATGAAATAAAAAAAAAATAAAAATAAAATACAATATTAAAATAAGTATGGTAATTACAAACAGAATTAATAAATGAAATGAAAAGTAAATAAATACAATAAGAACAAAAGCATATCAATTGAAACTAAACTTAAACTCAACGATGTTTAATTTGCGAGTCTATGTAAGGTAAATATATTGAATTATAATTCCCATTCCTCACAATCAACTTCACATTCTAATGAATTTTTGCTACGTCCATATCTATGGATGGATAATTACGAAGCTTGTAAAATGAATTAAAAAGTCCGTCACGTAGGGGCTGCGTAAACTAAGCAGATTTCAAGTGCTGGTATAATACAATGCTGATCTCATCTCACCGTATGTTCGCTATTTCTAAATAAAAATCCGATGAATAGAAGTGGGGGTTTACTGAAGGCTGAAAATTAAAAAAAAAGTACGAATAACTCGCTTAATATTTGAGTTATGAAACAAATTGATTTTTTTTTTTTAAATTTGTTTATATACGTCCACTTTATGCAACTATGACTAATTGGGACGTGTTATCTACAGGTTACCACCCTTTCCTAGCCAGCGTGGGACTAAGGAATTTATTTAATGAGTTTGTCACTAAATAAATTCCTATTTGTCCAGGCGGGGCTCAGGTTAGTCATGTGAGCTAAAGCGTTCCCTTTAATCTCATATGGTAAACCAAGAGTGGTGAGTTCGATTCCCGCCTGGACAAAGGAATTTATTTAGTGACGGAATTCATTAAATAAAATCCTTAGTTCCACTCTGGCTAGAAAAGGATGGTAACCTCTAGATAATCCGTCCCAATTAGCACTAGTTGCAAAAAATGGACGTTAATAAATAATAATAATAATTTGTGCAGGCGGGAATCGTCCTCGCCACTCTTGGTTTACCAAGAGAGATTAAAGCCAACGCTGTAACTCACATGGCTAACCTGAGCTCCTATGAACAAATTAATAGAACAACTGGAGAGTATCAGTAATATAACCAGATTGGTTCCATAAAATTTTTAATCCAACACATAATTACGTAGGTATTTTCAATTTTCGAATTCCCCCTTTCTAACCCCCGACCTATAAGAAAGTGAATATTTTGAATTTCCCCCTCCGAATAATCGAGTTTGGAAACGGTTAAAACAAAATAGCGAAAGCTAGAGCACTAACAGACAAATATATAGTTTATATATATATATATATATATATATATATATATATATATATATATATATTTAGAGAGAGAGAGAGAGAGAGAGTTTTGAACGTACCTCGTTTTTGGCTTCTCCTGGGTAGGTTCGTGAAAGACATTTTTCAAAAATGGCGTCATGAAATCAACCTCAATAGTTGATTTCCCCCAAAGGAAATCTTGTAAAATGTGTGTTAAATACTTGCAATGTTCTAAATATTTACAAAACCCTAATTAACCATGAATGGACGATGGGACAGGCTAAGATCCTTAAAAAGCCTCTAAGGCAACTTAGTTTGAAGAACTAAGAATAATTTGGAAATGCTAATTTCACAAAAATAAAAGGCCAAAAGTATTACTAGCCTTTGTTAATATTTAACACGTTACCTAAGGACGTGATTTACAATAGTTTATAAAATTGTTTAACTGGGTTAATTGACTCTGTATGGCATCACACACATTTGGGTCACGGGCTCTGTCGGCCCTCAATGACATTTCTAAGCATTAAGTTAAAAGAGTCCTTAGTCCCCATTGTGCAAGACCAGAAATGCAGTTGCTGCAACAGAATTAATATAACATTTAGAACTTGCCAAAAAATAGAACGAAATAGTGAACTCCGCTTCTCAGTTGGTTTTAGCAGAAAAATGGACTAAGGATATCAGCCCACGTAAACACGCATATATATATATATATATATATATATATATATAAATATATATATATATAATATATAATTAAAATAACTACATTGATACAATAGCGTCACTTATATAATAAGAAAAATATTTTGAAGCTATAACCCAATAGATTAGATTCGATTAGATTCGGTTGGAGAATCTACCTAGATTATTCTTAGAAATTCAAAAAATTTCTATGGTAAATAGTTATTGTTATAATTAGCTTTCTATTATGGATATTGTATTTTTTTACATCCGTCCATTTTCGTTATCGATTTAAAATATATTTTCATAGTACAAGAGTTAAAATAATTATATTTGTTATTTAACGAGTTGTATTGTGGTGACTTACTGGAATTTGGTGTGTTCATTTCTGGAGTTTGAGAACTAAATTTTACTTTTACGAACTCAAATTTTATAACATTGCGGTTACGAGGCTTCGACTTGCTTATTTATTTATCAAATTACCTGCGATATCTGCAGGTATAAACCAGCTAATATTCATTTAAATTTAATTTATGGAATAGTGAACAATTATTATTATTAACCAGAATATTTGAGTAGTCTAAATTATAAAATAATCATCGAGGGAGCAAAATGCTCGAAATGTATTGAGGACAATCAAAGACATATTAAACTAAAGTTTTACATATAGTGACACTATTCTTGGCTCTGTTTAAAACACGGTGTGTGTGTGTACGCACACGCGCCTACAAACAGAACAATACTTGTTTGCTTATTGTCTTAAACCATCCTCATCGTCTGCCTTTGCAGGCCGACATACCTGTTTTTATTTTCTCGTACTAAGTAAAGGAAGTATTGCGATCACGAACAAGTTTCAGATTACAACAGAATTATTCGTTTTGATCCTGAATCTATTTTTACTAGGTTCGGCGTGATGTCTATACGTATTTACCTATCTCGCATAACTCAAAAACGCCAGGGCTTAGAATAATAATAGTTCATATTTAAAACTATTGAAACATCTAGTTTTTCACATCCTTTTTTCAATGAAATAGAGAAGAGTGGGGAGGGGGGTATTTAGAACGGAGCGGAAATGAATAATTGCAACTTTTTCCTTAGCTATTAGAGCTGTAGGACGTTTTTCGTATACTTTAAACATGTGTATGTTCTGTGACATTATTTGATGCGATACCTTGGAACGGAGATATAGTATATCACTTTTAAATGATATGATTTTAAATTAAGTGCAGCAGAAAATTTTGTTTCATTTAATAGGAATACTAAGAAGTCATGTGATGCCCTCAACTGATTTTTTCAGTACAATAAATCAAATGATATATTTTTCAATATAAAAGCATCGAACTCACTAAAATCATTAATGTGCTTTAAATTATAACTCTGAGTCTTTGCTCTTACTGACCAATAATTAAGCATAGCTCTGATTCAACTTGGTATTTGTTTGAGTCTCAGAAATTCAGACTAATTATAATATATAATGGCTGAAATTATCACCCCCTAAAATAATAATGACAATGTGCGACCGGACAGCAAAATTAGGTTTAATTCAAATAAAAACGTTTGTATTTTTTTTCATTTAAACACTATATAATATATTTTACTGTAAATAATTTTCAAAATTTAATTTCAGGTCTGTAACTGTGTCAGTGGACGTCTGGAGTGTATGCCGAAATGTACAGGGCGATTGGTGAAATCAACCATGGGAAGCCAAGACCCAAATTGCTTTCTGAAAAAAGAAGATGAATGCTGTTCAACATTGATTTGTTCCCACTCCACTACAAAGGGTAAGTTTGCATTTCGGATACACTTTTGGAGTTTTACTTGAAAGCCCATTGATGCTACCTAGAAGAATACGGAAATCTGTTCAAATTTATTCATACATATTTGTCTGATAACGCTCTCAATTAAAAGAAATCAAGTATTTGATATATCTTTGTTACTATGACTCCTATCGGAATATCACGTAACTAATTTTTTGGGAAATTTAATTTTCTACAACTATTGCTTTATAGATGTTTTCCCTAAATCGAATATTAAACCAATTATTTGTACTTTTTCAGTTTATGTCGTCAGTAAACCTCTAGTACTACTCATTCAACTTTTACTTTGAGTAACTGAGTCATTAAACATCTCATAGCCAGCTTAAAAGTGCATTTCTATTTACATAGGATTCTTATTACGGGAGTAATAGAGAATAGATGTTGAGATATCACCAGCCTGTCGTTCCAGTAGGTGGGAAATCTGCTTAGTTTACGCAACACCTACGTGGCTAGGTAGAATCAACTGATGTTTGTAGAACGATTTCAAAACCGCGGCGAACAGTGGTCACGATTCCCACACCATGGTGAAAAAAATTCTAAAAACCAACTATTTCTTTTCTGAACCAAGTATATTTTCTCTGTTTCTATATTAATCCCCAACCTTGAAAATATGATTGAATCATGAATAAGGTACAGCTTTTGGGAGCAACCTTAATTCAAAGTTGCAAGTTTCCAACATGACACTTATTGATCCATTTTAATCAATGTTTCTATCACACGACAGATAATAAATATGAGTTTTAATTTATATCTCTCTGATTGTAAATGGAATACATAATGTAGAGACATTCTAACACTTATAATATCTAATCATATGAACTAGAAAATTATTAAATACAAACACTTTTTGACATCTGTTATTCATATTTGGGAAGGTGTGAAAACGTTATCTCACGAGTTCTTGTGATGATTTTTGTATCAAATGTTAGAGGAACTATCTGAAAATTAAATGGTGTAATGTTCACAGTCGGGAAATTTCAGCCTTTTGATCAAGAGGAGAGTTTCTAGGGAAAACCATGGGATAACGCCTCGAAGGGCACACTACCTGCTATCCCCTCTTCGATTTCTAGGGCAAACCTTTCCTTACTTTTCGACAATTGCAAAACGTTCAGCACTGTTTTTCCAATTATAGTGTACAAACATACTTATTTTATACTGTTAGCATATTAAATATCGGTATTTCGTTTATCTAAGTGGAACGAGTGTGAAATCAATGGTTTTGGTAAATACTTTTTTTTGTTATTTAATTTTACGTTTATAATGGTGCAGATAGTTATTTTAATATGTACAATACTTTCACTTAGCTACTGTATGTAAGAAGTGGCAGAACGATAAATTAAATTTATATGACGAGTTTCAACTGCTCAATTACTACTTTTCTTTAGATTAAAAAATATTTGATATTTTTGTGTAGTAAATAAATATTCTTGAGCTTTAAAAATTCATTTCTTAATTTTTTAGGTAGGACAAATAAAATGCCAACAAAAAGAGTTTCGGGGCATTTGATTTTGAACTCAAATTCAAACATTAAATTTTTGTATTTTTCTTATTAAATACAATTAGTTGGAAAAAGAACACACAAAGAGACAACTGGGCGTATTATACCGTAATTATTTAGTTAGACGGAAAAAAGCCTACTCCTCAATGAATCGTTTTGAAGTAAAATATGCATCATGGTTAGATGTTGAAGTAGAGTTCCAACCTAAAAAGGAAGCCAGAACAGAAGAGGGACCATCAAAAACGCGGGAAAACGCAGTCAATGATGTTTTATTTTATTTTTTTAATTATTATTTAAATTTCGTTAAAATAACGTATGTTGATTGATAAAGAATTTTTTAACAGAATAATTAAACGAAAAGTTACAAACATTTTGAGTTAATTCATTAATATTAATGCGTATAAATACAAAAAAAAAACATTAATATATTTTAAAGAAAAAAATAAAAATAGTAATATTGTAGTATAGAAATATCCATTTTTTGTAACATAAAGAATACGAAAGTACTACAAATGTCAGAGAGCACCTACCCTGTCCTTCTTACCCTCGCCACAAACCTTGACAAATCTAATACAATCTCCTATAAAACACCTTTTCAGTCCCACAATAAACATCATACAAAGTTTGATCGTGATCCGCCAACTAAAAGTATTTTAGCAGATTTCCCTTAAGAAAGGAGGTAGGGAAATCAGCTATTGAGGTCGTACTCATGACGCGATTTTCGAAAAATTTCTTCAAATGTCCATCGACCTAGGAAATGACGAAAATGAGGTCCGTTCAAAACTATGTATATATATATATATATATATATATATATATATATATATCTTAATATATATAAATCTCCTGTCACGATGTTTGTCGGCGATGGACTCCTAAACTACTTAACCGATTTTAAATGAAATTGGCACACCGTGAGCAGTCTGGTCCAACTTGAGAGATAGGCTATATTAATTTTCTCTGAGACAAACAGGAGTGGGGGTTATAAGGGAGGCCTGAAATTAAAAGTCGCAATATTTCGTTTTCTATTGGGTTTTTTCGCAAATACGCACATAACAAAAGTTCTTTATTTTGTTATTTAGAGTAACTTTTGTCATAAACACTTTCATCGTATTTCGAAGTTTAAATGAGTTATACGCTTATGACTATAGCGGGAGTCAACAATATTATTTGGGACAAAAGACCCAACCGAAATAAATAAAACTCGGTATGTGTATTAGCACTAACGCTTTCATTATAAGAAGCCATACCAACATTTCTAGGGACGGGCAGGAGTGGGGGTTTTAAGGGAAGCCAGAAATTAAAAATAGCGATTTTTCGTTTCCTATTGGTTTATCGGCAAATGTGAACATAACAAAAGTTGTTTATTTTACTATTTAGAGTAACTTTTGTTATATACACTTTTTTCTTATACCGAATTATAAACGAGATATACGCTGAAAATTATAGCGGAAGTGAAAAATTTCATTTGGCACAAAAGACTCAACCGAACTAAATAAAACACTCAGTATGTGTATTAGCACTAACGCCTTCCTTATAAAAAGCCATACTATTTCTAGGGACAGGCAGGAGTGGGGGTTATAAGGGAGGCCTGAAATTAAAAATAGTGATATTTCGTTTCCTATTGGGGTTTCGGCAAATATGCACATAACAAAAGTTAATACTATTAAGGTCTTCGGGTCTTGACCGTGTCTTCATATTGGTTGCCAACGTTTCGCTAGACATGCTGCTAGCTTCCTCAGGGCTATCTCTGAGACTGAAGAGTTGTTAGTTCATCTCTGGTATATATTTGAGTCTTATCCGGTTTCCTTGGGCGGAGTCTTCCCTTCCAGGTGTCTACGGATACTTGGTCCGGTGGTCGTTCATCGCCTATACCGTCGTTTTCGTTTCTTTTTGGAGGTCTCTGTGGAATTACCGGCTTCCAGAGTTTGCTGAGTTTGTATCCATCCTCTCTATTGAAGTTGTTAGGGCATTTCGCTATTTCTATAGCTTCTCGAACCAGTCTTTCTTGGTAACGGTCAACCTTTGCCAGTACCTTGACTTCATCGAATTTAATGTTGTGTTTGGTTTCCCAGAAATGTTCCGCTATGGCTGATTCTTCTGTCCGAAACTTTTTTAAACTCTTGATGTGCTCGGCGACCCTGGTGTTTATCAATCTGCCGGTCTGGCCAATGTATTCTGAGCCACAGGAACATGGTATGCTGTATATCCCCGGGATTTTTGTGTGGAGTTTATCTTTGCAGCTGGGTAATATCTGAGCTATTTTCCTATCAGTGCCAAATGCTGTTTCTATGCCTTGCTTCTTGAGTATCCTAGAGATCTTCTCGGTCGTATATATATATATATATATATATACTAGCTCAGATACCCGGCTTCGCCCGGGAATTCATTTGAGGCTGAATGGTGATGGTATTTTTTTAGCAGGCTTTACATTGCACAATATTTTGACATTTACCCGTCCCAGTGTTTAGGATTGATACCCGTCGTTGCCCGTGATTTGCTAATAATAGAATTATTTGTTCGATAATTCTTCACAGTCTTCGATATTTTTATATTTCCCGTTTCTTATATATGTAATTATGGTGAATTTTTATTTCAGGCCTCCCTTATAACTCCCCTCCCGTTCGAACCTAAAAATTTTAATATAACTTATAATCATGGAAGAATTAATGCTAATTGACATACCGAGTTTTGTTAAGTTCGGTTCAGCCGTTAGTGCCCGCTAAAGTTTTAACGTATAACTCATTTATACTTAGGTATAAGGTTTAGTTTATAGTGTATATCTCGTTTATACATTGTTAAAAGACAAAAGTGTATATAACAAAAGTTACTCCAAATAACAAAATAAACAACTTTTGTTATGTTTATATTTGCGGAAAAACCAATAGGAAACGAAATATCGCTATTTTTAATTTCGGGCTTCCTTATAACCCCCACTCCTGCCCGTCCCTAGAAATGTTGGTACGGCTTATTATAATGGAGGCGTTAGTACTAATACGCATACCGAGTTTTATTTAGTTTGGTTAAGTCTTTTGTGTCAAATTAAACTGTTCACTTCCACTATAGGTTTTAGCGTATATCTCGTTTATAAATCGGTATTCGAAAAAAATGTATATAACAAAAGTTTCTCTAAATAACAAAATAAACAACTTTTGTTATATTCATATTTGCCCGAAAAACCAATAGGAAACGAAATATCGCTATTTTTTAATTTCAGGCCTCCCTTATAACCCACACTCTTGTTTATCTCAGAGAATTTTAATATAGCCATATATAAGAATTTTAATATATATATATATTAGAATATTATATATAGAATTTTAATATATATATATATATATATATATATATAGATATAGATATATATATATATATATATATACTAGCTCAGATACCCTGCTTCGCTCGGGATTTCATTTGAGGCTGAATGTTGATGGTATTTTTTGGCAAGGCTTTATTTTGCACAATATTTTGACATATACCCGTCCCAGTGTTTAGGGTAATACCCGTCTGTGGATTTGTTAATAATAAAATTAATTTTTTATGTAAGACTTCACTGTCATCCATATTGTCATATTTCCAATAATCCTGTGCATTATGCATAGATTTGAATTATTAAGGACTAAATATTAACATACATTTGAATTAATTTTTTCAGGTGAGGTACCTGGTAGTTCATATTGAAAAGAAGTGTTGAGCAAATTTCTCTAAATAACAAAATAAACAACTTTTGTTATATACTCGTAGACTTCCACGGTCCTGGTCATTAATACTATTAAGGTCTTCGGGTCTTGACCGTGTCTTCATATTGGTTGCCAACGTTTCGCTAGACATGCTGCTAGCTTCCTCAGGGCTATCTCTGAGACTGAAGAGTTGTTAGTTCATCTCTGGTATATATTTGAGTCTTATCCGGTTTCCTTGGGCGGAGTCTTCCCTTCCAGGTGTCTACGGATACTTGGTCCGGTGGTCGTTCATCGCCTATACCGTCGTTTTCGTTTCTTTTTGGAGGTCTCTGTGGAATTACCGGCTTCCAGAGTTTGCTGAGTTTGTATCCATCCTCTCTATTGAAGTTGTTAGGGCATTTCGCTATTTCTATAGCTTCTCGAACCAGTCTTTCTTGGTAACGGTCAACCTTTGCCAGTACCTTGACTTCATCGAATTTAATGTTGTGTTTGGTTTCCCAGAAATGTTCCGCTATGGCTGATTCTTCTGTCCGAAACTTTTTTAAACTCTTGATGTGCTCGGCGACCCTGGTGTTTATCAATCTGCCGGTCTGGCCAATGTATTCTGAGCCACAGGAACATGGTATGCTGTATATCCCCGGGATTTTTGTGTGGAGTTTATCTTTGCAGCTGGGTAATATCTGAGCTATTTTCCTATCAGTGCCAAATGCTGTTTCTATGCCTTGCTTCTTGAGTATCCTAGAGATCTTCTCGGTCGTACCTTTAACAAAAGGTATTACGGCTGTTTTCCGGATTTCCTCTTCAATTGTTCTTGTCTTCTTTTCTTTTTCTTTTTGAATTGATTTCTTATTTCCTCTTTTCCGTAGCCATTTCTTTAGCAGAGCAGTCATCACAAGGTCGTTTTTCCTTTGGGAGGTTCTGTGGCTCTGAAATTCTCTCAGCTCTAGCGACCAATGTACGAATTATTCCATTCTTCTGTGCTGGATGGTGATGAGATCCAGCGTGTAGGTATCTGTTTGGTATGTGTTGGTTTTCTATAAACCGCATGCCCCAGCTGTCCGTTTGATTTCCTTTCCACCAGAACATCCAGAAATGGAATCTTCCTCTCACGTTCGATCTCCATCGTGAACTCAATGTTGGGGTGTATTGAATTAAGATGCCGCAGAAAATTCTTCTAAAGTCTTCTCTCCATGTGGCCATATGACGAACGTGTCATCCACATATCTAAAACCTTTTTTTCGGTTTTAGTCTTGCCGTTTCAAGTGCCTTCTTTTCAAATTTCTCCATGTAAGCATCGGCTGCATTTGGACTTAATGGCGACCCCATGCTGGCTCCATCCATTTGTTGGTAGAAATTGCCGTTGAACAAGAAATATGCTGATTGCAGGCAGATTTTGGCTAGCTGGGCTTCTTCTTCCGTTAAGAATTCTTTCATGATGTTTAACGTTTCTTGAATTGGAATTCTCGTAAACAGTGACTTAACGTCAAAACTGACGAGACGATCGTTTTCATCGATCATAATATCTTTGATTTTCCTCACGAAATCTGATGAATCCTTGATGTGGTGCGGGGTCAGGCCAATACTTGGTTGTATTTTCTTCGAAATATACGATTAGATTCCGTAACATGCAGACCCAATCGAATTAACTATTGGCCTCATAGGAATATCCTCCTTGTGTATCTTGGGTAATCCGTAAAGTCTGGGTGGAACTGGGTCGGACTTGATTAAACGGTTGTATTCTTCTTTCTTGATCGTAGAAGTGGCTTTCACTGCCTTGTTTATTTCATTCTTAATTCTATTTGTTGGGTCATGTTGAAGTTTTTTGTACGTTCCATCCTCAAGTAATTTTTGCATCTTTTCAATGTACTCTTCTCTCTTCATAACCACGGTTGCATTTCCTTTGTCGGCTGGCAGAACTAGTACGTCGTCTTGTTGTTTTATTTCCTTCAATGCATGGGGACATAATTGTGGGCATCGAATGTGCCATACGCCATCTGGAAGAAGAGAAAGCCGAAGAGATTCGCGGAGAGGTGTCACGCATACTACGCCAAGCCAAACCACCTAAACGCAATCTTACAAAAGAGGAACTCCATGCATTGAAGGAAATAAAACAACAAGACGACGTACTAGTTCTGCCAGCCGACAAAGGAAATGCAACCGTGGTTATGAAGGGAGAATAGTACATTGAAAAGATGCAGAAATTACTTGAGGATGGAACGTACAAAAAAAATTCAACATGACCCAACAAATAGAATTAAGAATGAAATACACAAGGCAGTGAAAGCCACTTCTACGATCAAGAAAGAAGAATACAACCGTTTAATCAAGTCCGACCCAGTTCCACCCAGACTTTACGGATTACCCAAGATACACAAGGAGGATATTCCTATGAGGCCAATAGTTAATTCGATTGGGTCTGCATGTTACGGAATCTCAAAGTATATTTCGAAGAAAATACAACCAAGTATTGGCCTGACCCCGCACCACATCAAGGATTCATCAGATTTCGTGAGAAAAATCAAAGATATTATGATCGATGAAAAACGATCGTCTCGTCAGTTTTGACGTTAAGTCACTGTTTACGAGAATTCCAATTCAAGAAACGTTAAACATCATGAAAGAATTCTTAACGGAAAAAGAAGCCCAGCTAGCCAAAATCTGCCTGCAATCAGCATATTTCTTGTTCAACGGCAATTTCTACAACAAATGGATGGAGCCAGCATGGGGTCGCCATTAAGTCCAAATGCAGCCGATGCTTACATGGAGAAATTTGAAAAGAAGGCACTTGAAACGGCAAGACTAAAACCGAAAACATGGTTTTAGATATGTGGGATGACACGTCGTCATATGGCCACATGGAGAGAAGACTTTAGAAGAATTTCTGCGGCATCTTATTCAATACACCCCAACATTGAGTTCACGATGGAGATCGAACGTGAGAGGAAGATTCCATTTCTGGATGTTCTGGTGGAAAAGGAAATCAAACGGACAGCTGGGGCATGCGGTTTATAGAAAACCAACACATACCAACAGATACCTACACGCTGGATCTCATCACCATCCAGCACAGAAGAATGGAATAATTCGTACATTGGTCGCTAGAGCTGAGAGAATTTTCAGAGCCACAGAACCTCCCAAAGGAAAAACGACACTTGATGACTGCTCTGCTAAAGAATGGCTACGGAAAAGAGGAAATAAGAAATCAATTCAAAAAGAAAAAAGAAAAGAAGACAAGAACAATTGAAGAGGAAATCCGGAAAACAGCCGTAATACCTTTTGTTAAAGGTACGACCGAGAAGATCTCTAGGATACTCAAGAAGCAAGGCATAGAAACAGCATTTGGCACTGATAGGAAAATAGCTCAGATATTACCCAGCTGCAAAGATAAACTCCACACAAAAATTCCGGGGATATACAGCATACCATGTTCCTGTGGCTCAGAATACATTGGCCAGACCGGCAGATTGATAAACACCAGGGTCGCCGAGCACATCAAGAGTTTAAAAAAGTTTCGGACAGAAGAATCAGCCATAGCGGAACATTTCTGGGAAACCAAACACAACATTAAATTCGATGAAGTCAAGGTACTGGCAAAGGTTGACCGTTACCAAGAAAGACTGGTTCGAGAAGCTATAGAAATAGCGAAATGCCCTAACAACTTCAATAGAGAGGATGGATACAAACTCAGCAAAACTCTGGAAGCCGGTAATTCCACAGAGACCTCCAAAAAGAAAACGAAACGACGGTATAGGCGATGAACGACCACCGGACCAAGTATCCGTAGACACCTGGAAAGGAAGACTCCGCCCAAGGAAACCGGATAAGACTCAAATATATACCAGAGATGAACTAACAACTCTTCAGTCTCAGAGATAGCCCTGAGGAAGCTAGCAGCATGTCTAGCGAAACGTTGGCAACCAATATGAAGACACGGTCAAGACCCGAAGACCTTAATAGTATTAATGACCAGGACCGTGGAAGTCTACGAGTATATAACAAAAGTTGTTTATTTTGTTATTTAGAGAAATTTGCTCAAGAATTCATTTCAATATGAACTACCTGGTACCTCACCTGGAAAAATTAATTCAAATGTATGTTAATATTTAGTCCTTAATAATTCAAATCTATGCATAATGCACAGGAAGCGGGAAATATGACAATATGGAGGACAGTGAAGTCTTACATAAAAAATTAATTTTATTATTAACAAATCCACAGAAACGACGGGTATTAACCCTAAACACTGGGACGGGTAAATGTCAAAATATTGTGCAAAATAAAGCCTTGCCAAAAAATACCATCAACATTCAGCCTCAAATGAATTCCCGAGCGAAGCCGGGTATCTGAGCTAGTATATATATATATATATATATATATATCTATATATATATATATATATATATATATATATATATATATATATATTAAAATTCTATATATAATATTCTAATATATATATATATTAAAATTCTTATATATGGCTATATTAAAATTCTCTGAGATAAACAAGAGTGTGGGTTATAAGGGAGGCCTGAAATTAAAAATAGCGATATTTCGTTTCCTATTGGTTTTTCGGCAAATATGAATATAACAAAAGTTGTTTATTTTGTTATTTAGAGTAACTTTTGTTATATACATTTTTTTCGAATACCGATTTATAAACGAGATATACGCTAAAACCTATAGTGGAAGTGAACAGTTTAATTTGACACAAAAGACTTAACCAAACTAAATAAAACTCGGTATGCGTATTAGTACTAACGCTCCATTATAAATAAGCCGTACCAACATTTCTAGGGACGGGCAGGAGTGGGGGTTATAAGGAAGCCCGAAATTAAAAATAGCGATATTTCGTTTCCTATTGGTTTTTCCGCAAATATAAACATAACAAAAGTTGTTTATTTTGTTATTTGGAGTAACTTTTGTTATATACACTTTTGTCTTTTAACAATGTATAAACGAGATATACACTATAAACTAAACCTTATACCTAAGTATAAATGAGTTATACGTTAAAACTTTAGCGGGCACTAACGGCTGAACCGAACTTAACAAAACTCGGTATGTCAATTAGCATTAATTCTTCCATGATTATAAGTTATATTAAAATTTTTAGGTTCGAACGGGAGGGGAGTTATAAGGGAGGCCTGAAATAAAAATTCACCATAATTACATATATAAGAAACGGGAAATATAAAAATATCGAAGACTGTGAAGAATTATCGAACAAATAATTCTATTATTAGCAAATCACGGGCAACGACGGGTATCAATCCTAAACACTGGGACGGGTAAATGTCAAAATATTGTGCAATGTAAAGCCTGCTAAAAAAATACCATCACCATTCAGCCTCAAATGAATTCCCGGGCGAAGCCGGGTATCTGAGCTAGTATATATATATATATATATATATATATATATATATATATATATATATTTGTCTGTTACCGCTCTACCGGTCGCAATTATTGTTTAATCGTTACCAAACTCGATATTTAGTCGTTTTATGTAAAACAAAGATCAAGTTCGTTAACGGCTGAAATTGGACCAGTGGGGGGGGGTCGATTTAGAGGAGGAGAAATTTGAAAATATCTCCGTTATTATACATCGGATCGAAAACATATATAGAAAATTAAATGTACTATAAATATTGGTATATACATTGTTCTCCTATCTTGAATATTAAACAAGATATTTACATTGTTCAGTTGTCAGCCTTCAGCAAACCCCCACTTCTACTCATTTCACATAAACAATACTCGTTTATGTAATAAACCACATCATTCAAAGCTTAAATACCAATTTTTTCAGGAGTCATTTATTATACGAGGTACATGCAAATATGTTCTGGTAACCCCTCCCCCCTCTTAATGTTTTGGACTACTTAAATTTGATTAATCGAGATAAAAATTATTCTGATTCATTATAAATTACAGTACTAGATATAGCAAATAGTCTTCAATCAAATTAATACGTTATATTCAGATATATTTCCGTAATTGTTTTACTTTCCTGTAAGAAGTTGGCAGAACTGTTTGTTTATGTTTCAGATCCTTTCGTCGGGGAGGTTTCTTATTATAGTTTCTATTTAATCACTTCATTATATCCATGGTGGTATTGTGTTACCGGTATGTAGATTTATCTATTGTTATACTTCACGCAGGAAATCGGCTTAATTTACGCAGACCCTGAGTGACGGACATTTTTGGACAATGATGTGGGAATCGGGACCACGGTGCGGCGTTAAAAGAGCCTCAATAACCGAATTTCCTTAGGATTAATCTACTTTAAACTATTAGCACAATCATTAGATCCAGCTACTGGATTCGTATCAGACCAACCAACTTTCCTCTTCATCCTGAGAGGATTAAATACGGGGAAAAAAAAGTATTTAGAGACTACAGACTCTAATTGCACCCATTAGCGTGCTAAGAACGTTTCTTACAAGAGATAAAAAGCTTTGAAAGTTTCTCAATTGTTTTACTAATGAGAATTGTCACACTTGTTGAGTTGAGTCTCAGTTGCGTTCTGTTGAGTTGGGACATGCGATCTCCCAGCTAGTGTTTGCTTAACAGTAAACCGCCAACTGCATCTTTTCGTACTTTGTAATACGATGCGGTAATTTTATATCTTCATCATTCGACTGTTCCTCAATACATTGGTAAGGGTTCTCTTGTCTCTAACGGGATCCCGTTAGTCTCTATTAGCTATGGAAGTCTAATAAATGCAAAATAACCTCTGTAAGGTAATACGAAATTGGGAATTTCCCTACCCCTGTTTGTGACAGAAGTGTTATCCGCTTCACAGGAGTTGCATAAGCAGATTACCCACAGATCTTCTATTCTCCAGTTTCCTGTAATAAGGAGTCTATGTAAACAGGACATTTAGTTGACATTAGTTGACTCATATCTGTAAATGAGATGTTAGCAGCAGTGCTCGACTGGCACCACTGTAGGCCCACGGCTAAAAACTACCGTAATGTTTAATACCAAATATAATGCAAACAATTTTTCATTTAGAAATATGTATATATATACACACACACCACAACTTGCATGTTTTTAATGACAATATTTTTAATTGAAATTTATAAAATAAGTAGCTGATTACTTTAAGGTTATAGAAAGCGCATATATAATTCATACAAATATTTGTTGTAGGATTGTAGGCTATTACAAAAATTAATAAATCTAGGTCTACCTGTAATAATAATAATTCAGGAGATTAGTTCATTACAAGACATTATCAATTTAAAAAAAAAAAGAACTGTAAGAATAGCATAAATTACAAAATACAATCGTAACATTTGCTAATAGAAATATTTATGAGCGATGTATTTACAAATGTAAATAAACATTATTTGGGGTTTTAATTATTAATATAATCAATGCTCTTTTTCTCATTTGAGGCTCGCGGGCCCCTTAGGGCTGTCCGTCAACTAGGGGCTGCGTAAACTAAGCAGATTTCCCTCGTGAAGTTTAACAATACATAAATCTACATACTGGTAACACAACACCACCGTGAATATTTAGTGAATAAATACAAACAACAATAAGAAACCTCCCGACGGGAAGTATATGAAATGTAAAAAAACAGGTCTGCCAACCACATACCAGAAATAAAAACTATTACTGAAATATATCAGAATGTAACATATTACTTTATTGAAAACTATTTACTATATGTAGTACTGTAATTTATAACGAATCAACAAATTATTATCTCAATCAAATTTTTGTAGTACAAGAACTTAAGACGGGGGAAGGGGGGCTGCCAGAACATATTTTCATGTATCTCGTATAATAAAGGTCTCTTGAAAACAATATTTGGTGTTTAAGCTTCGAATAATTTAGTTTATTATAAAGCAGTGTATTGTTTATGTAACATGAGCATAAGTGGGGGTTTGCTGAAGGCTGAAAACTGAAAAATACAAATTTATCGGTTAATATTCAAGATAGAGATAAATGTATAGATCAATTTTTATATTAACTTAAATTTGGAATAAGATTGTCTCTTTACAGTTTGTCTATCCGATGTATAGTAACGGATATATTTCGAATTTTCGAAAATCCCCTCCCCTAAACCCCCTTCCACTGGTCCGATTTCAGTCATTAACGAATTTGATCTTTCTTTTTACATAAAACGAATAAATATCGAGTTTGGTAACGATCAAACAAAAATTGCGACTGCTAGAGCCTTAACAGACAAATATATATATATATAATTTTGAAGGGGCTTCATTTCCGCCATATCCTGGGTAGGATCGATGGACATTTGAAGATATTTTTTGAAAATCACGTCATGAATACGACCTCAATAGCCGATTTCCCTTAAAGGAAATCTGCTAAAAGATTTCGCTGTTTATGGTATATTGGAAAAATCAGCCAGACAGACGTCTTGGAAAATGTTATCTGTCCCACCTGGTCGAATACAGGGGCAGGCCTATGGAGTGGTCACTTGATAACCTGATGGAGGACTCGATAATTCTAATATTAATCACTATATTTGCATATTCCAGTTTTAGCATATTTCCTTTAAGGGAAATCAGCTATTAAGGTCGTACTCATGACGCGATTTTCAAATAACTTCTTCAAATGTCCATCGATCCAACCCAGGATATGACAAAAATGAGGTCCGTTCAAATTTATATATATATATATATATATATATATATATATATATATATATATATAATACCAGTCGGTATAGAACCAATCTTATTGCAAAGAAAATTTACTATAGATATTTGTATATGCATTTATTCTCTATTTGGAATATTAACAGAGAATCTTGCATTTTTATTATGCGTGTGGGTATAACGGATGAGATGAGATCGGTTATTCTCGGTATTGTTCGAAAACTAGTTCGGCTGTTTCCGTAACTGTGTGGCTCTCGTGAAATTGGTTTAGACTCATGTAAGCTTTTACTTTGTGAGATATATGCAAATACGTTCAGTTGATCCCCATCCCCCTTTTTTTGGACTACTTAAATTTGAGTTATTAAAATATAAATTATTCTGATTCGTTATAAATTGCAGTACTAGATATAGTAAATAGTTTGCAATAAAGTTAATATATCATATCTATATATATATATATATATATATATATATATATATATATATATATATATATATATATATATATATATAAAATTGTAACCTCTGTCTGTACATTGATTTTTTTTGCGAAATTTCACTATAACTTTTCGTTTCACATGTCATAGACACCATAACTGCATTTTGTTTCTTTGGTGTCTGTTTGCTTGTTTATTTGTTTGTTTGTTTATTTGTTTGTTTATTTGTTTGTTTGTTTGTTTGTTTGTTACCTTTTCACGCATAAACGGCTGAACCGAATTTTATGAAACTTGGTATGTATATTACTACTAGCCCAACTTAGATTTTAGGCTATGTTAATATTCGCTGAAACGAACAAGAGTGGGGGTTATAAGGGAGGCCTGAAATTAAAAATAGCGATATTTCGTTTCCTATTGCATTTTCGGCAATTATGCACATAACAAAAGTTGTTTATTTTGGTATTTAAAGTAACTTTTGTTATATACACTTTTGCCATATACCGAATTATAAACGAGATATACGCTAAAACCTATAGCGGAAGTGAACAATTTTATTTAGCACAATAAACTCGACCGAACTAAATAAAACTCGGTATGTGTATTAGCACTAACGCCTTCCTTATAATAAGCCATACTAACATTTTTAGGGACGAGCAGGAGTGGGGGTTATAAGGGAGGAGTGAAATTAAAAATAGTATATTTCGTTTCCTATTGGGGTTTCGGCAGATATTTACATAACAAAAGTTGTTTATTTTGTTATTTAGAGAAATGTTCTCAACAATTCTTTTCAATATGAACTACCAGGTACCTCACCGGGAAAAATTAATTCAAATGTATTTTAATATTTTGTCCTTAATAATTCAAATCTATGTTGTTGTTCTGGTTTCTTGGAGTTTTGGTCAATGTTGGTGATAAAAATGTTTTTAGTTTATGCCAATATTTCGAGAATATTTATTTTCTCTTCTTCAGGACTGTAATCTACACAATTATATATATATATATATATATATATATATATATATATATATATATATATATATATATATATATACTTACTGTTCCTACAGTATTAAAATGTTTGAAATTTCATAAAATTATCATTGTTTATTCTGTACATTGAAATCATAATAATAAAAGTAATGTCTATTTTAATTGTACTTTTCTAATAATATATTTAGTTTTGTTCATAAACTAGCCATTGGTTACAACATATTTTTTTTTTCATTACAGATGATTCAGGAGAGCATTGTACTCACAATAATCAAACTTATAAACTTGGTGAAGAATTTCAAGTAGGATGTGAAAGTGTATGCCAATGTACTGTTGGTAGAAGAGTGGACTGTACCCCAAGGTATGTATTATAAATTAATTTAAGGGTGGTCATTGGTTGCTGCCCTTATCTTTTATGTTACCTCATCCTTAAATCATACCTTTCCGACAGATATTTTCAAGTTTCATTTGGTTCCTCAGTTTCATCCTTATTCCTCCAGCTGGCAGGTGTACCACAGGGGGGTATCCGAAGTCCTTTCTTATTCCTTACCTATACTGTCGACATCCCATCACATCCTGAAACTTCCCTTCTCATGTATGTAGATGATACTGCAATCTTGACATCCAGCTCAGACCCAAATATGGCATCCACATCTATACCAGAACACCTAACTCTGCTAGAATCCTGGCTGACTCAGTGGAGGATCAAGGTCAACAGCAATAATCAAGCCATGTAACATATACTCTCCGACGTTCCATTTGCCCTCCAGTTACACTCAACACCACAATAATTCCCCAAAAATCACAAATTAACCCCTTCCTTGCGCAAAGCCACTATAGTAGCTTTGCGCAAGGAAAGGGTTTAGTATCTAGGACTCACATTAGACAAGCGACTAACTTGGAAACCTCACATCACACTAAAAAGACAAGAGCTGAATCGATGGTACATACTTCTACTAAGACTACTTGATGAAAAAAACCCTTTATTTTCATTATAAAAAGATCTGTAAATTATTTGTTATGACATCTCATGATCCAATGAATTACAACAGAAATATTATATATCACCAAAATGAAATTATTTTAAAGAAACAACAGAAAAATATTATGTCTATTTCACTTAATAGGAGTATAAGGAAGCCATATATACATATATATATATATATATATATATATATATATATATATATATATATAATTATATCCTTGCCTTATGCATGTTTCTTTATAAATTCCAAACAGTAATCTTCCCTATCCTCAGTATAGGAATCACTGAAGTTCAAAACCTCCTGGGTGTTGATTTATGCTTGCCATGATGCCTGGTAGTAGATCAATTGGTTTATTAGGGTTTACCTGATCAATTAAATAACTTAATAATATTTTGGCGTAATGCCAATTTAGAAAATTGCATGTCATGGATTACACAGACATAGACAGACTTTTTCTCTCCTTCATCCACTGCATTCATGTTAATCAAAGCACATTCCATTATCTCCTTCTAATTTGAGAAGTGCATTATGGAGTATTTTCTTTTCTATAAATTTGGTTACTATAACAACTAAGTACAATAAATATTCGTCTGGAAATGAAAGCTTATGAAACTTATTTTACTTTTACAGATGCCCTCCAATGAATAACACCAACTCTGATTCTGATAGATGTTTGACAGTACCAGACAAAAAAGATCCTTGCTGCATGATTCTATATTGTGATGTGAATGAAAGTGATGATTTGGGTGAGTATTATTATCATGGTAATTTTAATAATAGTACATATTGATGTATTTTGCCCAGGAAAGAAGTATTCCTGGTTAGTTCAACAGTTATTATTATACCAATAGTTATATTAATATTACTATATGCTTATCTTATTGAACTGAAAAATAATAAGAAACATTTTTTTTAAATCCTATATTTTGTAAATTGAATTTTTATTTAGGAAATATAATTTTTCAGGAGTAGACGAAGAAGACGAAGAAGAGGACCATGAATTAAATTTAGTCTCAGCAATTCCAGCTAATAATTCTGCAATAATTTTAAATTTTGAAAGCTCATTAGTTCCTGATGAAATTCAAGCTGAAATAAGTGAAGATAAAGTTACTTGGAGAAAAGCTAAAACATTCGGCCACATGGTCCAGGGTTTAGTACCTGGAAAGACATATTATTTCAGAGTGGTTTCTCACTCAGGCACATCCAACATTGTTTCAAATACTCTGCCTAATGTCAGCACCAATTCATCTGTTTGTGAATACAAAGGAAAAACATATGAAAAAGGTAAACCCTTAAAAATTGATTTTCTTCATGAAAAATATGTCACTATGGGATTAATTCACAATTTTAGGATAGAAAAAAAAATCATTTATCAATGCTCCTTCAGTATGACTAATTATGCCTCAAAACTGTTGAAATGTAATCAGCTATTCCCTATATATTAAACTCATATATGCTTATGTTTTTAAACAAAGAAAGCGTTAGACTTAACAGTTGAATTATTAAACGTACTTATATACATCAAGTAGAGGGGTTGCTTCTGTCAGTATATATAGTACTATTGGCATACCTGTCACTAGATGTATCATTAATGACTGACTCTTGAGTACACTTGCCAAGCACTTTTGGTGAAATAGCCCCATCCTCAAGCCTGCCGTTAGTTGCTCTCTATCAATAAGTCGTGAGTGCAACTAACAAAAGGCTTGGGATGGTGCCATTTCACTGAAAGTGTATGGCACGTACACTCAACAATACATGACACAGTATATTTCCATACCCTAAAAAGATTATTTATATTCATTTTACTGTTTATTCTTTTTAAATAAAATAAGAATATGGAATTAATAATAACTTTGTCTTTAATTCAACAAATATCAATATGCCTTTTATTCCAATCAAAATACAATATGCATCCTATAGCACAGGTGGGAAACATTGAACAGCTGTGATTATAGTGATATCACTATCAGACCTTATCAAAAGCAAGCATATAGATATTCAAATATTCTTGGTTAGTCAAATGAGGGATTGGAAACATTTTGTCAATGACCCCCACGTTGTAATATAGATCTGGAAAGCTCTCTACGAGAACTCTTTGAAAATACATGTTTTTAAATTTGTAAATTCCAAAGTAACAGACATGGATGAGAGAATATGGTATTTTACTGCCCTTGCCCTATTAGAGATAATGTTTTGAAAATATCACGGCTAACATAATATAAATATATTGCATAAAAAATATGTTGGTCCTTCTATCTTGTTCAGATATTGAGAATTCATTATAAAACCAATTTTAAATTGTTTTTGATTTAATTATGATGGTAAGTTACATTCCATTCTAAGTATTATTAAGACTAGCTTTTGCTATTTGACAATTCAGTCTTCTCCCACACTCTGCTTCGAGGATCGGGAAGATCCAAAAAAATTCCACCAACATCTTTTCTTGACTTTCTAGGAGTAAGAATTCATCAAACTGGTAATTGAAGCAGATCATTTGTCCAAAATTTGCTTAATTTTGGTCAGAATCAGTGATAAATTCAATATTAATGTCCAGTCACTACATGTAAACAAACACAAATGGCCGGACGTGATTACATAAATACCTTGATCAAATATATAACCACACAAAAACAACCACATACACATTAAAAAAACTAAACAGCAATATTTCTATTGAAAATACACTATTTGTAATAATCACAAATGTTGCATGAAAATCCAAAGACTGCTTTCTTCAATCTTTCAATAAATGTTGGTTCTTTGATATTGTTCATTTTTTAGAATTGCCAAAAATGTTACTACTCTTGGTATATGCATTCTCCAGCTTGCTCGGACCATATTCCAAACGAATTGTAGGCTAAATCCTCCTTGTTGATTCTCTTCATGAGTACATTTTGTATTCGGCTTTTTGAAAAATTTATATAAACCACTCGAAACAAAGGAAAAAGGGATTAGTTGCCCTCTATTCTTATTCAATAACATGATAGCTGATAAGATTAGGTGAGAACATAGTATATTAATCTTTGTTATTGATTATAGAGAATCAAGCTCTCCCTTTCTTTCTTTTATATATCATATTCATGATAAAGGTGAACTCTTAACTTTGCGGGAACATCACATAGATTTTGGCCCAATAGTTACCATAATAAGATCTAAAGAATATTCAACCCCATTCTCACTCCCTCCACTCAGTTTTGACTACTGCAGTATCTCATGTCCAGCTAACATTTTAACTCTTGTTTACATATTCATCTTATTATGGGAGAAATAGAGAATAGATGGCAAGATAAGATTAGCAGCATGTCATATACGAGCATTGGAAAATCTGGTTAGTTTACACAGCACTCGTATGAAGGATTTTTGTTATTAAGCTAAGTAACTGGCAAGTTGCACATTTTTTATGCTTTGTTTAGTTTTTTTTTAAATTATATGCCAATAATAAAAAAAATAAAAGATAGGTCAAATTTCTTTTCTGACTGTAAGTATAATTGACCCTTTATCATGAGTGCTTTATATTCACTACTTGCAGATTTATTTAGTTATAATCTGATGGTTGAATATCTATAGTATTTTAATACTTTTATAGGTACTAATTTATTTGCTAAAGTGTTTCAGTTGATATACTTTTAGAGCTTGGGAGATTTCTCCATAAAAATGAGTATATGTTACACTCAGTATTTATTTATTTTTTTCTAATAAATTCATTTATGCATTTAATTTAGGTGTTGAATTTCACGATGGATGCACAGCATACTGCTTATGTGCTGAGGATGGCGTAGAGTGTGCAGCTTTTAAATGCCCAACAGAATTTGGCTTAGATGTATTAGATCCACAGTGTTTGAAATGGGAAACAAGGCCAGTAGACTTCAAGCCTGAACCACCTCATTGCTGTCCAGAAAATATTGTTTGTGTTAATAATGGATCATGCTTATATAAAGGAGAGATGTAAGTTTAAGTTTGTTATTTATAAAAAAAAAAGTTTATTTCACTCAGTGATTTTATCCCACATTAATCATTTAGAAAGTTAGTAAAGAATTTTATTTAAGCAGAGAACAATAAACAAAAATGATAAAGTAATGTCATGTTTGAAATAAAAAAAACAACAACAACAAAACCCTAAAAAATAATGTATTAAAATAACAAATTTGATAGTAATTTCTATATTAATATGTAAAAGAAAAATAAATGAATGTCATTTTAATATTTTAAGAAAGTATTGCCCATAATTTATTCTAAGTTATTATGGAAAAATAGATTTCTTTTAAAGCATTATAAGGAGAGTATTCTTTAATTGAGAGAGAAAAAAAAGTATTCATAAGTCTAATGACGAACCCAAAATTCATGGATTTCTAGTCCGGTACTCAACCAGCATACCCAATTATTCTATATATTTATTGCAATATTGTTATCAGCATATTCAGGTAACCTGGATATCAGTTCAGGTACTCTACCATTGGGTCAACTCATGACAAGTACAACAATTGAAGTGTTCAGAATGAAAAGTTAAGTAAAATAAAAGTGACAGTGACGTGTTCTGTTTTTGAGTGCCTCAATTTTTCTTTTAATTAATTAATATTTTTTATCTAATTATTTAAATATTTTTTAATGGCACAGATGTTATCAGGATCACCAAGGAACACTATCAATTTGGTATTGCTTCTGATTTTTTTCTGACTTTGGTCTTTTATTAACTTATTTTGAGCCCTATATCTTCCCCTGCTCTAACTCATTCTTCCAGAGCTCCAGCCAATGCTATTTCTAGCACAATATTTCTAGCAGTGATCAAAACATTGCCAGAATACGCCATGTGCTGTGTGAGTCTATTGCAAATGGCAGGATTTGTTCTTTTTTTTCCTGTGATACTTGTAACATAAAGTAGCATATTCCACTCACAACTACCAATGATTGTTGACAAAGTCAATATGAGAGATACCAAGGCCAAGGGTTTAGGTGGGGAGTGAGATGGCATGCCACCCCTGCTTTTATATTGCATTTAGCAATTTTAGCACAACTATTACTAAAAACTATTTTATTTATTAATATTCTAGCATATTTTGAAAATGTTCTTAATAATTTGTAAAATAAAGTTGTTCTGTTTTTTAAATAATTTTTAAAATACATCTTTTTTTTAAATAATTTTATCTGTTTTTTTTTGTTTAAGTAATTTCTAAAATACATCTGGTTTTTTTTTTTTTTTTCTTTTTTTTTTTAAGTGATTTCTAAAATACATCTGGTTTTTTTTTTAAAATAATTTGTAAAATACATCTGTTTTTTTTTCTTTTAAATAATTTGTAAAATACATCTGGTTTGATAGTGCAATGGTATTATACTTTTTTATGTGGGGATGCATATAATTTTGTTATTTGCAAATAATAATAAATACTAAAGTGCATTATTTCTTAATTCACTCATGCTGCTACTTGCCAGGGAATACATTCTTCAACAGTGAATACCTTCTTAAAGAGGTAATGAAGTTCTTCCAAATATTTATGCCTGATTATACAAATTTATTTTCTATATTTTAATAATAAAGCTAATCCTAATTTAAACCCCTTCACATTTTTCAGACGATTTTTTAAGTACCATATATCTTGTAACATATTTAAATGTGATACAAAATAAATTCTTTCTTTATTACTATTGATATCATTAATATTCAAAAATTCAGAAATACTACCTTTAAAACTGTCATTAATGAATATAAAGCTCAATATAAAAATATGCTTAAGTAGAGGATACAATGTAGTAGACTGTAAAATATATTATTGTTTTTCAAGGTTTGAAAACTGGGCAGATATTCCCACAAAATTAAGTGGATGTGAAACAAAGTGCTACTGCCAAGCTGGAAATGTTACTTGTTCACCCAGATGCCCACCTGTACCTGCAACACCTCCTCAAGAAATTCATTGTGCTCTTGGTGCAGTACCTATTGTCACACATCCTCCAGATGACAATTGCTGTTTACATTGGATGTGCCCTTCCAATAATGGTATGTTTTTATATTGAATTATTCCTTTAAACCAATTTTAATTGAGAAGTTGGCTTAATTTGAACAAGATCATACACAAAAGTTGTATTCATTGGTTTCTTGTAAGTTACTGTGATATAATAAATTATCCTATATCATTTATATTGTGATATAATATAAATATGGAAGAAACCTAACCAGTGAGTTAGATAAATGAAAAATATGGAGGTTTCTCTCAAAATAGGCTCGTTTAAAATTAATATTTATTTATAAATGCTTGAAGGCTTTTGCATTTCAATTTAATAAGGTTTTATTTTTTCCTAGTTGTAGACCTAACATTTTTATTATAAATTTAGGCCAAATTGAAACCAATTTATTGTAATCATGTTTTATGAGAACTAACAATATCTTTGATATTCAGTACCAATGTTTTTGTTTGCATTGTAGTATCTTAGATATCATTACCTCATCTTTCTTCCCCAAGGAGAATTTGGGATCAATGTTCTACGTTGTGAGTTATCATTTTGACACACAACACTCATTAAACATTATATCTGAAGGCTGGGGGTGGTGAAAAGGATCTAGGAAATTAGGATTTACTAGTGGGTCTGTCAGACTGATTTACTCACAAGCTATTCCACTAACACCTCAACAAGAACACACTGTAGAAAACTATGAAACTATTAAATTCCTCCAATCACCTATTCAAGTACAGATCCTGCCCGATGTTCCTTGACTTCAGTAATATGTTCTCAAACACTTATCGGAGCTCCTTATACTTTCATTAAAGGATGTAATAATCTTTATAATATACTTTCTATGAGGGCACTAAACCATTAATGACAAAATGCATAGATTTGTTTATTATTGATTCCTCCTTGATTTGTTTATCCTCTCTTGGAGATTTGTTAATACTTTTTAACCATAATTTCCATTTAAAATTGATTGACTCTACTTATGAGAAAACACCCAGTGCTAAAACATGGACTTATTATACTAATTACTAATCTAACTGTAAGATGTAATTTTCTATAGAATGCTCATATATTAGGCTAAAATTTATCAGATTATCTTATGTCAATTGACATTGAGATTATTATCATTAAGTTTTAATAAGCTAGTCATTTTTCTTCCACTAACAGTGTTCTCTTAGTATAATACAATTTTCATATATTGTACTCTTACAGGATTGGACAGCAATTTGACTCACCAGACAACAAACGAGACATTGTTGGACAGAGGAAACAATACTGTTCCTGCGATTCCATTCCTCGGGCCATTTAACCCCGATTTTATAAAAAACAAATTCCTAAATAACAATATGTTTGGTGAAACAAATCATTCAAAAAGTGTAATATCCATGACTAAAAATAATTCCCTCCCAGTCCACTCTCATGATGAGACTTCTGATATGAATCATTCTAACATTAAAACAAATATAACTATTAATGATACTAATAAGTCTAATTTTATTAATAATGGAGTAGAAAAGTCTAAACCTCATAACAATGCAGATGCAATTCACCTGATGGGGGAAAACAATTCAAATGAATTTATACAAGACAATTCTAATGGGGCTTTACATAATAAAAAAAATCCAAATATAAAATATGATTTGCCATTTTTTAACATCAAAGACAGTTCAAAACTTAATAACATACCCATTGGTATAATAAATCCAGATAATTTACCACCAGAAAATGAAGAATCAGAAGATAACTCTTCAATTCCAAGTCATAAATTGAAACCTAATTTTATAGAATATCTGCTTGAGCATCAACAGCAAGAAGGTTCCCAAAATCAAAATTTAGAGAAACACCTGGTCTCACATCCACAAAAACCACTTGTGATTTCACCAAATAACATAGAATCAATTAGGCAACAAAATCAAAATCCATTAATTCTACCACCAAATAATATAAAATCAATTGACCAGCAAAATATAAATCCATTTACTCTTGTGCCAAATAATATAGAATCTATTAGGCAGCAAAATCAAAACCCTCTAAATCATTTAGAATCAATCAGACAGCAAACTCCTCCTCGACCATTTCAGTTTAAGAATTTACCTCAGCAAATTCATGTGGGAGGGAAACATTATGAGATAAATAAAAATGTTCCTATTCCAGGCAACTATCATGACTTTGGCTTATACCCACAACAAAAACCAGAGCCACCACCACATTATGTCACTGTATTCAATGGTTTGCCTCAAGAAGTATTTCATTCTTCCAAAACATTTGTCCACAACCCTCAACTAAACTCACAATATGTTTCACCTGAGGAACTTTACCTTGTAGAAAATAAAGATCAACCAATAGCTCATCAAAACCAGCACCCATTTTTGACTGCATCCAATTTGCCAAGCCACAGTAATAACGGTAATATCCAAAACCATTCACCAGTAGGACTGAAACTTGAAGACATTATTGATGACATAAAACGACATGAGGCAACTAACTCACCCTCTAGTGATGTGCATGTATTGCTGATACCTTCACATCCTCAAAATTTTGGACAAGGTTTGTCTCACATTTTGTAACTTACTATTTCACAGACAATAGACAGTGAAGGATAGAGTCAATTAACAGAGGTGGATCAATTGTAATAAAAACATATTTTTGATTTTGAGTTTAGGTTGTCATTTAATTTAATTCATAGGATTTCAGTATGGGAGAAAACCAATGCGCCGTTAGGGACACTTGATATTTAGAGAAAAGCATTGATTTAATTATTTTTCAAGATGTATGTAATGATGGTGCCCAATTTGAGATATATTTGTGTGCGGTTATATATAATGATCTTCATTATTTCTTACATCGATTCATTTACCATATTTTATTACCATTAATACATTGATCTTACACAGTGTTTTTCTTTTAAAATAAAAAAAATGAGTTAGTTTGTTTAAATATTAAATTGTTTCCCAAGTTTAACCAATTCTCGAAATAAGTGATCCAAGAAATAAAAACACGCTGGCAGTACCATATAATAGGCTATAGTATATGCTGATGATGTGTTGGTCGCAGGTAGATTTATTGCAGCATTTGTTGTTCAGTGAAAGAGCAGTGGAGTTCATGGGTTTCAAATAAATAAGAAAACTAAATATATGAAAATATCTAGACAGACTGAGGACGCATTGTTTGGTCAATTTTGGGGAGTTCATGGTGAATTTCAATTTGTGCTATGAGGGCGTATTGAAAAGTAAGGTCTCCTATTTTTTTTTCATAGAAAATTTAATTTATTTACAACTTTGGTTACATCGTTGGAAGGGTTGAATATTTACCTATTTTTCTAAATATTCGCCTTGACGATCAATAACTTTTTGCATTCTGTTTACCAGCTTTTTAATGCCGGTGCCGTACCACTTGTTTCCCGCTCTCAAGAAACACCTTGGGGGACAGAAATTCAAGTCAGATGAGGAAGTTCAAGAAGCAGTCGTCAGTTGGCTTCGTGACGCGGCGGGAGAGTGGTACGGCACCGGCATTAAAAAGCTGGTAAACAGAATGCAAAAAGTTATTGATCGTCAAGGCGAATATGTAGAAAAATAGGTAAATATTCAACCCTTCCAACGATGTAACCAAAGTTGTAAATAAATTAAATTTTCTATGAAAAAAAAATAGGAGACCTTACTTTTCAATACGCCCTCGTATTAAGAAGGCAGACAGCAGTAGTTGGGCTATGGTGATAATAGCTCCTGATAGGCTCTCCAAAAAAAACATGTATGATAAAGTAGGAGAAGAGTCAGGCCCAGCCAAAAATGGGTGGTAAACATAAAGAAGGACTTGTGTGTTGTACTGGAATATCCTAGCTGCTGCCTGCACTGAATGGTCAAAGATAGTAGCACAGGCTTATGTCCTTAAAGGACTGTAGCTCCTTAAAGTAAATAAATTACATAATTTGTGAAATTTTATGTGATTAAATCAAATGTTCCCCCATTAACAAACTAAAAAATAGCAAAAGGAAAGAAATGCCAGTAATTTGTAAATTGCAGTAAAGGGTAAAAGTAAGGGCAAAAAATGTGTTTTTATTACAATTTCTCGGCTCTATCTAGAATAGTAATATTCACACATTATCCACTTCCTTTTTGTTAACAATTATTCAAATAAGTAATAAGTCAACTAGTAACAGTTTTCTTAGGCTCTTAAAATGAAAGATAGTATTTCAAATTATATGAAGTACCACAAAAGCCTTTAGTTAATTTATCATAATTCTCATTTCCTATTATCTTTGTCTGTAAACCTGAATAGAAAAATGACGGTAGAGATTCTGAGTATATAATTAAATTAAGTAGTTATTTCTATAAAAGATTTTTATTGATGTCTGTTTTATGAAGAAAAGACATAGAAGAAGAATTAAGCCTTAATTAACTTAAAAAAGGAATAAATCTAGCAGGGCTATAGGGTGCTTCATCTCTGAGGTTCTTGGATGGTTATAGTTACTAAATTCTGTCTAGTTGTTCAGTTTACAAATTGAAGTTCACTGAAAACTTAGGTGCAAACAATAGTTGAAGGCAGATGCTTCAGTTAAGTAGCAAGAACTCCTGGCTTGATAATCTTAAGCCAGTAAACTACCTTGGAGTAAAACACTCGACACAAATCACGCCCATGTATAAATACATGAGTACATTTAAATATGTATAATGCAAATAAAATAGAAAAATTGTTAGACCATTCATATTAAAGCAGATTACATTCCAAAATCAGTGACAATTTTATAGTTTTTTACTATGATTTTTCAAATTAGTTATTCAAATGATTTTAAAAAAAATTATAAATGAGTGATAATTTTCAGCTAAACATGTAATGTTTTTACCAAAGCCAGAGAATAGAGTTTATAGAAAAATCAGAACCAATGTCTCTGAAAGTAGGGAAAGTAGGCTAGTTGTGCTACACAAAAATGAAATTTATGAACTTCAATTTCGGACCATTTCCTCTGTCTCTTTAAAGTGGCCTTTAATTTATTCGACTCAATCAAAACTGATAGTTGAAATAATATTAAGAATTGTTTTATATATATATATATATATATATATATATATATATATATATATATATATATTACACTTACTCATTCCAAACAAAATGAGCACATGAGCAATATTGTTCTAACAGTTAAAGGGTAACATTTTTTTAAACAGTTAGAAAGGACTTTAATACTTTTTTTCCCCTTCAAGGCAGCTTTCTTACTCCCTTATGAGAGACTTGTCATGATAAAACATTACAAATTAATTTTTAAAAAAATATATGTTTTAGTTGATTTCCTAAATCTAATTTTATAAATAATTATTTTTTTTCAATTTCTTTAGCAAATTGTTTTTGCATTAATAGCTCCTTTTAAAAAATTGTAATTATATTGTGATTTTTTTTTCTGTTTTTAGGAGTTTCTCTGCCACCTTCTCCTGGGTTTCCCAATCATCCTTCTCAAGAAAAAAGTAAGGCAATGTTGTTATTATAATAGTTAAAAATCTGATTAAGTCATAATAAATGAATAAAACTTGAAGCGAAACAAACTGAAGCAGACTCTAACTCACATCTGGCCGTAACAAACAAAACATTATGTAGTTATCACTTAATGTGAAACATAAAGTAATTTTTAAGTAAATTTGAACAGCTCTTCCAAATAATTTATTATTATGTTTTCTTGATAACAAAGTTTCCCTAAAACTTAACAATTGAAAAATGTATTCTTTTTTTTTCACGTTCAAACATGCAACAAATTAAATTGATGGAATAGTTAAACAATAGTTATAAATAAGGTACTCTACAGTGTATAACTACTTAATGATACAACCAAATAAATAATTAAATTCATCAAACAGGAATCTTTTAACTTAACTTTAAAATTCATTGAGAGGCTCAGTCCTTTCTGGCATGATCCCACTAATACTACCCTGGTTGTTTCAACCAGCTACAACAACAGCTAAAAGTTAGAATACACATGTATTTTTCAAATTACCTAACTCTATAATTTATTAAAAATGAGTAGAGATTTATATACTCTTGAAACAGAGAACCAAGACCTATAAGGGTTTAAAAATCATGTAAACCAACTATTTTGTATGCATAAACATCTCTCTTTCCATAATAAGCAACAATTATAGCAATAATTAAAACTAAACTAGAGATCCACAAGCTAAGATTTATCCGGTAATCATTTGATAACTAATGAAACCAGAGAAATCAGGATTTGTCAAAAACACTATATTCTGATATATTTTATTTGGATGTACTGTTGATACTTTCATGGATGCTCTTCTTTATGTACTAACTTGCTCAATCAAGAGTGCATCTATCAAAGACGGCCCACCCAGTCCTGACATGCTACAATTTGCTTGTAGCTAAGAAAATTGCTTTCATGGGAATATATTATATATTTTATAGCAACATATATAAAGATACAAATATTTTCTTTTTTTCAATCCCAGCTGGGAGACAACTGAGGTTTTATTTATATTAGTTCTCTTTATTGTTTACATTCAACATTTTCAGTTATATAGTTACTTGTAACTTATAAAATAATTTTATATATTTAGTCTTATTTTAATCATAAACATAAGCTGCTACTGCACTCACTGCTATGCAAAATCGCTAAATGCTTTTCTTAGTAAATTAGCATGTTTATTTGTTAAGGCCAACTGCTTTATTTATATGGGACAATATTTATTTATAATTTTCATTTTTTGTGTTTACCTTTTTCATAAATTGTTGTAAGTATGTGTGTTTTCTCATTTCTATGCATGTATTTTCATAGTCATGTTTGTATATTATTATTTAATTTGATGTATTTATATTACAATATTATGATCAAATTAATAAAATATTCCATTAAATATATTTTATATTAAACAATTGTTTATAGATGCAATAACAGTTCACACAGTGGAAGCTATTGATGAAAATACAGTTCGATTGGTGTTTTCTGTCCCAATGATATTGGTTGGACTTCATGGTCGAGTTGAACTAAGATACACTGCAGACAATAAGTATGACAGAATTTATATTTCACTTATCATGAAATATGAAATGTAAAATATTGAATTATTAAAACAAATTTAAAAACTAAATAAAGCAGGGGATTTATTAAGTGGATTTGAGCTATAAACAAATTATAAACTATCAAATCAATACAATTCATTCTACCTTTGTAAGGCAAAAGTTAAGGTATTACTTATTTTTGTAGCAATTTTAACACTTGAAATCAAGGTGTGAAAAAAAATATAATGATTTTTGTATATTTAATATAAAAAATTCAATTCTAGATATTAGTATTGATACTGTTTTGAAATCATTACTTTCTTTACATTTCACCCTACTGCAATTATAAATCTTAATTTAATTTAATTTATATAGTTTGTACTACTATTGAGGCATAATTACTCATTTGATGAAATTTGTTTTTTAATTATCTTCTTTTAATAACTAAAAACAAAATTATCTCTGTTAATATAGTTGACATTGTATTTTATAGAAACAGCGATCCATCCACTTGGGAACAGCAAGTGCTAGCTCCTCCTGAAGACCTCATAGCCACACCAGAGCTAGAATTTAAACTGGAGAATCTTCAGCCAGATACAGAATATAAAATAAAAATAACTGTTGTCATGAAGGATCTACAAAATACTCCTGCTAGTCAAATATTGACTGTTAGAACACCACCAGCATGTATGTTGAATTTACAAGCTCTCATTTGTTTATTGATTTTCAAAATGTATTTGTCTAACAATAGAACATTATATTTATAGCTCAATCGTTACCTCCTATAATACCAGTAGACCCTGAATTACATGTGATAAGTGTGAACTCTTCATCGGCTACTGTTTCATGGAGGAAGTTTACAGAAAAAGAGCTGCAATTTATCGATGGAGTTCAACTGAGATATAAGGAAATTGAAGGCAAGGTAATAAACTCTCAATTTATATTCTATTTGTTTATAAATTCAGTGTAAAATTGAGAAATTGAATTGCCTATATATTCATGTGAGCATGGAAACTTCTATCATTTTATAAAAAACTCTTGTATAAAAGTTCTGACTGATAAGTTTTATATTTTTTAAATTCATTTGTAAGGCTAATGTAATCCCTCTACTCAATGTATGACATATTTGGGGCTCAATTGAAGGTAAGGGATTTGTTAAGTGAGGTAGCTTAGTGATTTCTAGAGACTTAAAATCAACCATTTTCTGGGCATGTAGTTAGAAGTATAAAAGTAAAATTAGATTTTACTGTTCTTATTTATTGATAAGAAAACAGTTTGTAATTTGTTCTTATTTACAAGAAAATAAATAATAGTAGAACATCTTCCCTGGTTTAAAAAAAAAATCTTTTCTAAGAGTTGCCTGGCATGAAAAAATTAGTATACTTAAATTTTCCTTAAATAGTTAACCTGGTTAACAGTTCTTTAGCCAGTTGTAATCTTGTGACTAAAGACTAATACCCACCAGTATGTGCAGATTAGCTTTTAATAAATGATTAGCAATTCAAACAATCAGAATGAATAACAGTTTCAATACAGGCTCACATCCCCAAGGATAATTTGTTGTACACTCCTAGAAATATCATAGCATTTGATTTAACAGTTTGTATCAGTGGTCAAGATCTAGGGCTCAGAACAATCATAAAATGGATGCTAAACTTAGTGTTTGAGAATGTCTAAACACAGCAAGGTGATGGAAATCTTGCTTTTATGGGAACTCAGATATTCTATTTTCACATCATTAATGTCTGGGAGGAACATAAGAGAGAGAGGAAATATCTTAGAGGTAGGGGTTATCACTCCAGGTTCTCCCTATACTGAAAATCAGTGGACAGTAGCGGTTCATTTAGAAAGAATGAAACCCACCTGGCTGCTAAAGAAGAAGTTATGGAATTCATACTATAGTAAAAGTCTTTCTACCTGTCAAGGTACAACCTGAAAGCTGTCTCTTGGCATTCAGGAGAAACTCAATACTGCCTATTATAGGAGTAATTTAATCATTATATTTATTCCATTTTGTTATAATTTTATTACATGAATATTGTTTCACTCAAAAAGACATTTAACATTTTCCAAATTGTTTTTACGTAATATTTACTACTATATTTAAGTATATTCAGTATTTAAAAATATCTTGTGATTCAAAGTTGTAGTTATTTTGGTTTATTAGTAGTTATTGCAGTTATTTTAATTATAAAGAAGTTTGTATGAATTATTTCATTTATGTTTCATAAAATTTCATTTAGGTTTATCAGGCAACTCCACTTATTCACCGAGCTGTTACTTCTTATACTATTGAAGATTTAAAACCTGAGTCACATTATGAAGTTGGCATTTTCTTAATACCATTCCCAGGGCAAACAACTGAGCTCCAATCACAGAAAACAGTTCATCTGCAAACAGCTATTGAAAATGGTATGGAACACTAACATAATTGTAATATATATTTATAGCAGATTTTTTTCTACAATACTTTCTTATTTTATAAATAAATGTTTTGTTTTTTTTATGACTTAATTAAATGTCATATTTTTTATGTAAAAAACTTAATTTTGTTGATGGCATTCCAAAATATTATCCTTGTGCCCAGAAATCCCAATTAGGTAAACCTGTATAGTAGTATGTGACCTGTTTTGCTATTATAACATTATGAATTAGCTAATAAAAAAAGAAGTATTTGCTTTTTTTAGGGATTCTTGGTAGTAAAAAAAAAAAAGATTTACTATTTACAAACTAATAGAGCAAATTATTTATTTGAGAAATTTCTTCTCAGTTCTTTAACAATAAAAATTAATTAAATATAATTCTGTGTAATAAATAAGTAAAGAATGCAGAGATTTACATACTTTTGAGAGTACATCCCTAGATGGGAATAGTGAAAGGGGAGATAAAAACCTAAAATAGTTTTTGAAATTAGGTCCTTATAGCTCTAGTCTTAAAAGTTATTCATAAAGAATACTGTATATTACACATTGCATATTTTTTGTAGTTCAACAATTATTACCGCACGAATGTCAGTTTTTGGTGTATTAATTTTCTTTGTTCTTATTTTTAACAGATCCATATAAGTTTGAACTAATTTTGGATGTCCATCATATCAAAAGTAGTTCAGTGGAGGTTACATGGAGTGGTGTACCTTATCCTGAGGATAAGTATGTTAACATTTTTAGAGCAATTTATCAATGTGAAGGAGGCAGGGAAGACATGAATGCTTTCAAAGTAGCGAAGCGAGATTCCCCAGCTGGGACTTTAATACAAGGACTTAAACCAGATACTAGGTTTGTAAGATAAAAATTTTAGCCAAATGTGTAAGATATAGCTATATTCAAATTTACCCAACATTCCCTGATGTATTGTGTTGGTATTATAGACTAAAGGTTAAAAATTAAGAAAGAAATAAATACAATAAAGCACAAATTGCTAATTGCAACAATTCTTAATCCAAATTTTATTACTACCAATAAACTTTGGGTTTGTTTATAAAGTTAATTGAAAACTCGTGACTGTTTAAAATAATACAAAATATAGCTTGACTGGATATAATATATATTATTTGCATGTAAAATAAAACAAAAACAAAATTGTACTTGGTGTAAAATTTTAAATATCGATTTATTAGTACTATGTATAACCATTAAATGTATATAATATTTTGTGCTGAAATTGAATTTCATTAGCAATAGTTCTTTAATTATTTAATTTGATGGTTAAATATATGCTAATGAAGCAATTCAAACAAAATGGAAGACTTTTCTTTCATTTATCAGACTCAGTCATCTGGAAGTAAGCAACAAGGTTCAGGAAGATTGGGAGGTATTTTTTGTGCAAAGAAACATTGTAAAGTCTTTCATGTCTGAAATCATTCATCATTAAAATAATTTTTTTTTTATCTTGATCGAGCTCATTTATTAGTGAACATCTAACTGATGGTAGGACATCTATTTAAATCATTAAAAAACACCAGGCTAATTATGGTCTAATTAAAAATATTAGATTTATTTATTTTTTTGTAAAATATTAATATTTAAAAACTTTATAAATTACATTTGTCTTTGTTATTTTATATTTAGCAATACATATAAGAGTTATTTAGTAAAAATCAATTGTTCCACAATGGCAATTTGGATGAGATAATATCTCCTAGCTCTGAAACCATGTAGGGTTGCTGATCAAATCTGCCTAAGTCTCATTACCAACTAATACTCAACCATCTTTTTAAATGAATTAATGCTCACCAGCTTAAAATGCTGCTATATAGTGGTTACCAGCCTTAAATGAATATTCAACAAATGATTTTTTTTTGTTTTATAGTCTATTTAGTTATGATATGAACACCTTAGATTAGATTGAAGTGTTACAAACTGTAAATTTTGGTAATTTTTTTGGTTAAAAGTTATTTACTATCTTGTCATAATCATATATTTTGAGAAATGCTAATTATTAAAATATTCTTTTCTAGATATCGCCTTTGGATTGAAGCCTATCTGACCAATGGTAAAATAAAGAAGAGTAATGTTAAAGACTTCATTACCAAGAAGGGACCTGGTGCTGCAACAAATCCTGACCAAGGTATATTGGACATTATTCATCTATTTAGTAAATTCCATGTGCATAGAAACACACACTCCAGTTTTAATCTTATTGGGGATCAATCCCTAGTCCACAAAATTCTAAGTCACTACCCAGGCCCACCCCATTAAGAGAAAACTAACTTTTTCGGAAATCCCTTGGAACAAATATTCATTATTTATTCCAATGCTGGAAACTATCCCGATCACTCTAAGATAATAGAATGTCTTCAAATATAATCACATCACTTCACAAATTTTCAAAAAACTCCCACCTAAAGCTAATCTGTTCCTTACATACATTTGTAACTATCTGTTTTCTCAGAAGAACTTATTTCCCTATCCTTTAGAATTTCATTTATTATTATATTCCCAAAACCCGGGAAACCTACTCTGTATCTTTCTTCATAAAGGCAAATCAGCCTTCTTCCTACATTCTCCAAACGTACTGATAAAATTCTCCCATCAGTTCAGATTCCACTCTCAACACTCCTTAATACAGCGGGGAATGGGGTTTTGGATTTGTCTCCTCCCCCCTTGAGTGAAAAGAGTACTACACTCATCTATATTCTTGGATTTAGCTTAAGCCTTACTTTGAGTCTGGTACACAGTATTTCTGTTCATGTTCAAAACCATTCTTCATAGCAACCTGCTAATCCTTTTAATATATCTCTCTGACAGGCACTGCAGGGTTCTGATTACTTTTCTGTGGAAGCTAGAGTATAAATATGGCTTAAAAAGTGACATATTGCAGTTACTGTTACCAAATGTCGAAGATTAGCATTCCCACTACACTCCTGTCCCTCTGATTCTTTGAATGGCATCTCATCAAAGATCTCCACTGCCATGATAAAAAATGTAATTGGAATCCCATACCAAGCTCAAATGACTGAAACTCAATTGGCATTTTGGACAACTCTAACTAGAGCTAGCTGTATGGAATTCTTTATATCAGCTATCTACTCAAACTTAAGCAGCTTCCAAACATTCCATTCAAAACTCTCAGCACTATAGTATATGGCCTTATCACATCAAAGTTATGCTCTGCAGTAATATATAAATGCCTCTATCATCTAAGAATTAATTCTGAACCGCTTCTCCATGTTTTATGCCAACTTTTCAAATGAACCCACCAAGTTTCCATGCCAAAAGCCCTGAAATAAAAAGTCCGTCACACAGGGGCTATGTAAACTAAGCAGATTTCCCTCGTGAATTTTAGCAATAGATAAAACCACATACTGGTAACACAAAACCACTGTGAATATTAAGTGAATAAATACAAACAGTAATAAGAAATCTTTCAGTCAATTTTAATAACCTCTCGAAGGTGTCTGAAATATAAACGAACAGGTCTGCCAACCTCTCACTAGAAAGGAAAAAGAATTACTGAAATATACCAGAATATGACAAATTAATTTTATTGAAAACAATTTACTGTATGTAGTACTGTAGCTTATAATGAATCAGAATAATTTTCATCTCAAACAATCAAATTTTATTAGTCCAACAACTTAAGATGGGGGGAGGGGGAGGATCACCAGACACATATTTGCATGTATCTCGTATAATAAAGGTCTCTTGAAAACCATATTTGGTATTTAGACTTCGAATAATGTGGTATTTATATAACAGAATATTGTTTATGTAGCATGAGTAGAAGTGGGGGTTTGCTGATGGCTGAAAACTGAAAAATTCAAATATTTCGGTTAATAATCAAGACAGTGAAAAAACGTACATAACAACAGTTATAGAACATTACATTTGCAATAAGATTAGTTCTATACAATTTTTCGATCCAACGTATAGTAACAGACATATTTCGAATTTTCAAAATTCCCCTCCCACTGGTTCGATTCAGTCATTAATGAACTTGATCTTTCTTATTACATGAAACGACTAAATATCGAGTTTGGTAATGATCAAACAAAAATTCCGACCGTTATAGCGGTAACAGACAAATATATATATATCTATATATATATATATATATCTATATATATATATATATATATATATATATATATATATATATGTGTGTGTGTGTGTGTGTGTGTGTGTGTGTGTGTGTGTGTGTGTGTGTGTGTATAAAGTTTTGAACGGAACTCATTTTTGTCATCTACTGGGTAGGATCGATGGACATTTGAAGAAATAATTATATTTCTCTAGGTTTATAAGAAAAACACAACCTAACTTCAGAGGAACTTAGTCTCTTAAAAAGTAGCTTGTATAATAACATATAAGGAAAATAAGATACCCATCTACGGGTAATATATAACAGAAATGGTGGTCATTTGGAACCCATAATTTCTTGACACCAGAGGTAAGAAGCTTATTCAAAGTACTAATGTTAGTTTTATTTATTTGACAGGAAAGCTCAAAAGTGCTTCCTTGGCTGAAGGAAATGACTACTATGGACCTCTTGTTGGAGTTTCCATTCTTGCTGCTATTGCAATTATAGCTGCAGCTGGATTACTTGTGGTTCTGGCTAGGAAGCATGGGCACAATAAGGCTCCTATAACAACCGCTGTTCAAAGAAAGTCTTTACCACACACTGCAGCATATGACAATCCATCATATAAGGTAGAGATGCAGCATGAAACCATGGGTATGAAATTAGCTGTACAATTTTCCCCCCTAGAAGAAACTAACCAAATAGAAATAAATAATTCATCCTAATTCCAATCTTAACACATTGGATCCCAGGGTCCCTCATTTTAACATGTAATTGGTAACTACCTAACACATTTTACTACTCTTATTTCATTTTATAAGTAGTTTTTAAGTTATTTAATTTAAGAACTGTTCATTTAGTTTTTAAGATTACAATTGGAGTTATGGGGTCTGTCAAAATTATAATTTTGGTTTTTGAAAGTTTATTTTATTTCTGGTATGTATTACGCACTTTCTATAGTGTTCTCATGAAAAATTAGACTAAAGAAAATCAAATCACATGTAAAAGAAGAAACTTTTGGTTTTATTTTTTTTTTCTTGCTCCTTGTAATAAAACATTTCTACAAATAAATTTAATAGAAACTCATACAATTTTTATAAAACATTACATTGAAATAAAGTGTATTCAATATTACATAACTTATTGATCATTTATTTCAATTAGAACTTACTGAAATGTTAAAAGATATCTGTTTAAATATGTTAGTAAATGTTCAAGTTGTTCCCAAACAGGATTGAGGACTAAATATAATGCATATGTAAGTATGTATGTATGTGTGTGTGTACAGACACACACACACACAAATATATTTTTGGTTGGCATTATAGACCTTTAAGATTCTTAACTGCCCCTCAGCGAGATAAGAGTTTTTGTATAGTGAGTGATCATCTTGAAGTCCAAACCCCATTATCCAAGGGGGACCTGGAATGAGTTGTTTCCAGCAGACCATTGTACCCTGAGGGTCTGTAGCAAGTTCATACTGTCAGCCCCCCCTGTCTATGGGAGCTAAGAGAGTAATAATTGTTAGTTAACCTGAGGGGCTGACATATATATTCTTTAGATAGTGTTGAACCATAAGCACTGCAACACTCGCACGTTCTGTTAGCGACCTCAAGAACAAATGTTCTTCCTTGGCTAGGACCGAACCTGCACTTATTTTTACCTTCAGCATGCTGACAGTAGTTGTAGATATACCCATGCCTTAACTCGCACGGCCACCGGCACTGGTATTATCTATTAGATTTATCGTATTATGTATCATCTTATGTTTCTACCAATGTAACTATTTTGCTGGATTCTCACTGTTGGCTCATCTCAACTGAGCTGTCCTGTCTGATGTATTTATCTTTGTCTTGCCTTTTTCAAATCTCTATTTCTTAATATCACTTCTACATATCCTGGATAAATTACGACTCTTTTTTGTATGAAATTTGTCTACACTTTGCTGAGATTATTGCCGTCTTCTTTATTGAATTTATTAGTATGTTTTGTAATTTCAATGGCTTCTCATGATAGTTCTTTAGTTTGGCCAATCTTTAAATTTAACAAATTGATTGCAACAATGAAAGAGTTCTGTTAGCAGAGACAGAATGCACTTTACGAAATACAGATCTGGATGATGGACTAATTGGTGTTTCGGCATGGTATAAATATATTGAACAGGACAGCTGGCTCTCATTCTCACTTGAGAAATCCTGTGAAAGCTAACAGTATGACTAGAGGGACATAGGTAGAGTAATAACACAACATAGTTAATACCAGGAGACCTCGATAATCATTTTTCTTTGGGTTTATTTAAAAATCTGTGAAAACAGATAAGACTATAAGAAGGTGGCAATGGACTGAGCTAGAACAATTGAAGGGTTGCTTCCATGATTCTTAATTTAGAAATTGTATAATGGACACATAAAAAATACAAATAATTTTATATAAACAAATTTGATGAGCGAAAAATGAGGTTTATTTCAGTTGAAGTAGATAAGTCACTGGCATAAAAAATTGAATGCTTTTCCATATTCATTTTAAGATGTTAATTATTGGCCACTTTTCGGTTGGAAGCATCCAAAGAGTTGCCGAAAATTAGCATCCCAATGAGTGTGAAGACTGCTGGAGCAGAAAGCAGGAGCAAGTCAGTAGTGATTTTTAAGTTTAATCAGAATTTGCCAGTTTTTGATAAATTAAATTATAAAAATCATGTTGTCTTTTTAAGTTTTCAAAGTACTTTTATATAAGCAGTAATAAATGATTTTTAATATTTCTAGATTAGTTTGATCATTTTAATATTATTTGCCTTTTTAAGAATTTTCCTTTGTCTAACTTAAACTTTTGGTTACAGAGTTGTGAGGGAGAATCAGCCAATGGGAGAAGAAATGCTCCTTCATTTGAAGAACCTTAGTTAAGATTATTTAACACTAGTCCAATAGATACAGTTCACTATTAGCCTTAAGAATGTGGTTATCTATATGGTCTCTACCTTAAAATTTAATGAAAGTACAAACATTACTTGTATAAATTCAAACTGTGTATACTTAATAGCTCTGGAGAGCATACCTTTTATTCCAGCACTAGAGATTTTTAAAGTGCTTTAAATCAATGGAACAAGTAACTCTCATTTTGTTTTTATTTAATCACCAAAGATTTTGATTTTTGTAATTTGTTCTACTTTAGTTTGGAGTTGTGTGTGTATTTTGTGCTCAATCATTTTAATTTCTTTTGATTTATTAAGTTGTGACAGTATCTATCAAGTAATATAATTTCATTTTTTTTTAATAATATAAATATAACAAGCTGCTTCAAGACTTTTTTGGAAAATATATTTTATATATGTCTGTTGGAAAGGTAAATTTTGTGTAAGTATAAGGGGGTTTGAAATGTAACTATTGAGTAGTTGAAAACTATTGTCACTCCCCTTTCACTTTTTGTAAAAATTCACAATCCAATTTATTTGAGATTATGTATTTATTTCCTTGAATTATTATTTTTAATTGTAATTGTTGTAAAATATACTGTCAGCCAATATCCATACTGACGGTTAAATGCACTATGTCAATACCTGAGACTGGGAGGTACTAATAAAGGGAAGAAATATGGTACAATGGAAATGTATGGATTAAAAATATTCAATGCTCAGTTATAGACCTTGGCATGAATGTTATTATCTTTTCGTTTTTATTACTATTTATTTACTGAAGGACTTACAGTTCTATATTGTATGATGCGATTAACACATTTTTGGTTTTCTTCAAGCATTATTTCTTCTATATTTGGTTAAAATCTAATTATTATCCACAAACAATACTAACTACCCTAACATTCCTTTTACTTTGTAAATAAATAAATATATATTTGATGGAACATTATCATAACGCTGAAACTATATCTGATTTGTTTTGTATTCATAATTACAACATAAATTGTATATTTTTATAGGAAACATTGATTATAAACAAAATAACAAAATTTTCACTCAAATAGTCGGAAAATATTATATTCTTGTATTCTGAATTACGTATTAAATTTGTATGACTAATGACTGCCACATATACATCTAGTCAAAAGGTTTTTAATTATTCTAATTCTTGAATATGTGCAGTTAGGTTATTTGTGGCTATATGCACTAATCACTTAAAATCATTTTATTACTACCATTAAATGAGAACAGAAAATACAACATAATTTTGAAAGAAAATACATGATATTGCATGGCATTTGGGATTTTTACAACGTAAATTATAAATTATATTGGATAAAAGTTATTTAGATTTTCAATTTTATTGAAATGATGTTATTTCAATTTTCAGTTATTAGATTTAAGGGCATACATTTTAATAAAAAATAAATTACTGTCATAACAAACTTCAAATTCAGAAGAGAAAATGTATACTTACTACAAATATTAATATGTTAATTTGTATATATGTTTAATATGTATAGTTGTTTTATATAGTGTGAATGGAATTTGAATTGTAAATTTATTTAAAAGATATGTAAGAATGAGTGATGTAAAATAAATGTATTCTTAGATAAAGTATATCTTTGTACAGTAAATTTTATCATTTGAAGAACTATTTAAAAATAAAACATTCTGGATAGAAATATATAATAGAAGCAATATTTATGGCAGTTTGGGGCATATAGGGATATTTAGCTTTTGTTTGTTCTGTTTTAACACTTGAAGGGGACTTTCAAAAGTTAGTCCCATACATATGTATAGTATATATTCAGTATCAATAAAATGTTTTTGTTCTTATAAAATGAGTTAAAGTTTCTTACTATTCCTAATTCATCACTAGTCAACTTTTTAATTTACCTATCATTTCATATCAGTCAAATCAGGATGGCAAATATAATGTCCATATCTATTAGTACCATGTCTTTTATTTTTGCAACTGATTTGTCCCAACCCCCAGACCCCCAAACGAATAACAGTCTTAACTCCCTCCTACATTTGAGAGCTAAGCATTAGGAATATATAAATATAATACAAAAAAATCCATCACAAAGGGGCTTCATTAACTACGCAGATTTCCCATACTACTCATGTATATTCATTTATCTCAAAGCGTAAAAGTTCAGTGAGAACAATATTTGATATTAAGTCTTCAAATAAAGTGCTTCATAATATAACGGCTTATTGTTAATCTGACATGAGTAGGAGTGGGGGTTTACTGAAGGCATAAAACTAAAAAATAAAAATATTTTGGCAAGAATCAAGATAGTGAAAAAATGTGCATACCAACATTTATAGAAAATTATATTTTTAATTTCATTGGTTTAATACAATTTTTCATATTTATTTAATTATTTTTGCATAATAAAGGAGATATTAAGAATTTTCAAAGTTCCTGCCTCTAAACCTCCCCCATCCCACTAGTCAGATTTCAGCCATTGAAGAACTTGATCATTAGTTCTACATAAAATGTTTAAATATCGAGTTTGGTAATGATCAAAGATAAATTGTGACTGCTAGGGCATTAACAGAAATATATATATATATATATATATATATATATATATATATATATATATATATATATATACATACATACATACAGGGTGTCCCAACTTCCCGTGCCACCCCCCTTAAAATCTCCAATTATTTTAATACAAGCCTGAGACTTGGTGTGGCATATTTGGGACCTCTGAAAAATCCTTTCAGTCCATATTCAACCTCATAACCTTCTCCAGTACTTCTCCAGTGACCATAACTTTGGAATTTCCATTGGAATACCATACTTTTTATGGCGGATTCTTGTAGAAAATCAAATTCTAAAACATGTTTGTATTAGTGAATTTTTCTATATGATGCATCATTTATTTCATGACAAATCTTTATTTCAAAAAAGACACATTTTATTGAATAATGCTGAGACATAAAAGTTGTAGTCAACAGAATTATAGAAGAAGCAAGTTAGAAGTAGGTTAGAATTATTGTTGAAGCAAGTCTACAGGGAAAGAAATGGATTCTGAAATTTAAAAAAATAAATAAAATAAAATAAAAAGTTTTAAACAAAATAACGTAAAAGTATTCTTGAATGAGTCCAAAAAATGTTTACTTCAAAAAACGTTCTTAGAATTAATTTATTTTAAACTAATTACGTAGTAGTTATTTGTAAAAAGGAATACATTTTTTCATCTGCATAGTTTCATGTAAAAAAAAACAAAAACAGTTTTTTCTTTGTACTTAAAGCTAGTTGTTACAAATGTTTGA